>AWOL01S0023705.1:107384-140323 GCA_000715115.1 Nicotiana otophora
AGAGCACGAACCAACCTTTCCCCCGCAAAACTCATGATTTTTCTTTGGACGCAGGCACAATGAACATAACAAGAACGACTACAAATACATACACACAGATCACTATCTTCATAACGACAAAAGTTGCCAAACGCAAACATGTCAAGCTAAGAAATGCTTTTATCATCTTGTATTTAGTCATTGTTTTTCTTGCATAGGGATAAGCACTGTCATTATCGTTGCATAGGGCCAAATACTGCCCCCACGTTGTATGAGGCTAAGCATTGCCTCCACACGGCATGAGATTAAGCATTGTCTCCATCATTGCATAAGGTTAAGCTTTGCCTTTCCTGCGCACGAGACTAAACACTATCTCCATAATTTGCATAGGGTTAAGCACTTCCCTCATTATTGCATAAGGCTAAGCATTGCCTTTCTTGTACATGAGACTAAACATTGTCTCCATAATTTGCATGAGGCTAAGCATTGCCTCCAGTATTGCATAAGGCTAAGCATTGCCTTTAGCTACATGAGACTAAACATTGTCTCCATCTCTTGCATGAGGCTAAGCATTACCTTCAGTATTGCATAAGGCTAGGCATTGTCTTTCCTTGCATGAGACTAAATATTGTCTCTATTTCTTACATGAAGCTAAGCATTGCCTCCATTATTGCATAAGGCTAAGCATTGCCTTTCCTTGCCAGAGACTAAGCATTGTATCCTTTCCTTGCACGAGGCTAAGCATTGTCTCCATTCCTTGCAAGAGGCTAAGCATTGCCTCCATCATTGCATAAGGCTAAGCACTGCCTTTCCTTGCATGAGACTAAATATTGTCTCTATTTCTTACATGAAGCTAAGCATTGCCTCCATTATTGCATAAGGCTAAGCATTGCCTTTCCTTGCCAGAGACTAAGCATTGTATCCTTTCCTTGCACGAGGCTAAGCATTGTCTCCATTCCTTGCAAGAGGCTAAGCATTGCCTCCATCATTGCATAAGGCTAAGCACTGCCTTTCCTTGCATGAGACTAAATATTGTCTCTATTTCTTACATGAAGCTAAGCATTGCCTCCATTATTGCATAAGGCTAAGCATTGCCTTTCCTTGCCAGAGACTAAGCATTGTATCCTTTCCTTGCACGAGGCTAAGCATTGTCTCCATTCCTTGCAAGAGGCTAAGCATTGCCTCCATCATTGCATAAGGCTAAGCACTGCCTTTCCTTGCATGAGACTAAGTACTATCTTCATTCCTTGCACAAGGCTAAGCATGGCCTCCATGGTTACATAAGGCTAGGAATTGCCTTTTCTTGCATGAGACTAAGCATTGTCTCCGCTCTTTGCATCGGGCTAAGCACCGCCCTTATCTCATACAAGACTAAACCTGGTCTCATCTCGTTCTCGCATACGACTAAGCATCACCTGCTTCCTTTATCAAGCAATCCATATTACCACATACTTGCATCTCATGGGCTGAAGCATCGCCACATTGTCCGAAGGCGTCATAGTGCAAAGGCACCACCCTCATAGCTTGATGCCACCATGCCATGGCCGGAGGACCTCTCAAAATTTTATATCATTATTCAAAGGCGTCATAGTCCGTAGGTACCATCCTCATGGCCCAAGGACACCATTCCATGGCCTGCGAATCCCTTATCATACACTTCATGGCCCAGGACATCATAGTCTAAGGACTCCATCCTCATCGTCCAAAGACAACTCTCATAGTCCAAAGGAAATTTGCATTATGGTTAAATTTTTGCAATCACCTATATATATTCGCATGCATCGTGTTTTATGTTTTTGCAGGTAACTCGGGAGGAAGTTGTTCTACAAACATGAGCAATTTATTAACTTTTGTTAATCACCTCAAACGTAATTGATGATCGGCAATTGATTACCTTTTGTTATATAACCGTTCAAATATCTGCCTCATACATCTGTAATGTTCATTTCTCACTTATAGCTCCACCTAAAATTATTTGTTACTTACGACACTATCCTACCCAAAAGAACATTTTTGAAACATACGACCACTCTTATAACAATTCCATCGGTTTCATTCGTCATTGGATCCAGAACTACACACGGCCTGATTTCCGTAATACCAGGGATATATAGGCAACTCAAAAACCAGGGTTCGACCCCCATTTTTTCAAAACACATCATTCCTCACTCACTTCGGACAAAATTGATCATCATTTTCTTTACCCGACAACTCTTTCATCATTCCCGGGTAAAGAGGGGCAATTGTTGATACCCAATCTTGCCCTCATTTTTTTCAAATAATATATATATACCTTAAAAATATCATTTTGCATCATTGCATAATTTACAGGTGTTGTATAAGTACTCTCTGTAATTTTTCATAATTGTTAATGCTTTGAAATTGATTTTCTTGCATTTAATATAATTATATTAGTATTTTAAAGCGATTTTACATAATTTTATAATAATAGCCTATATTTTGTACATAATTGTATTTATTATATTATTTTATACTAAAATAGCATTTCTTAATTTTTTATAATGTTGAGCTATTATTTTCAAGCATTTTACTACGTGAATAATACTTTACTATTTATTAGTCATTTTTTATAATTATTTTTTCTTAATTCCTTGTATTTAAAATCTAGCTCAATCCCAAGCCAATTTTCGGACCAAATTAATGGCCCAAACACCCCCAAACCTTAGCCCAATCTACCCTGGCCCAAACCAAACAACCTCTTTATTCCTATCCGGTCGGGACCCATTTATTTAACCGGCCCCACCTTCCTTTTAGTCTTGGCCGTTGATCTCAAATGATCAACGACCCGAAATAAAATCGTCACTCACCTTATATCTCCACCCTAAACCCTAGAGACCATTTTCTTTTCCTAGCCGCCCTCACACGCTCTCATCTTCTACGAACCTTAGTTGTCTTACCCCCCAAAAATCTCTCTAAATCTGGTTATACTATAGAGTCCTACGATCTGCTTACCTTATTTATACTACCTTGCGACTACTCACACGCTCTTGATGTTATTAGTACTCGCCCTAATTTTGGCAAGTATCACCATTCCAGATCGGACCTGTTCAGCTTTGATCTTTAAGATTTATATGATATCTCGTCCATATACACGTAAAAGGGATTGATTCCACACATCCACGGGCCGATTTTCAATCGTTGAACCCTGACTAGGGTTTGAAATTCAATTTCTTCCTTTACCGGCTTTGTTACTGATTGCATGCGATATTTTCTTTCCTTATTTATGTTTAATCATTTGTTTTCCTTGTCTGTTCATTCAATTTCAACACTATATAAACCCCTCCCCTAATTCCCCTAAACGGACCAGAATTACTGTTATTCTCTCACTCTCATTCATTCTACTATTCTGAAATGTGAGACCTTGGCCGGCTGAAAGCCAAGGCCACCGGAATTCAATTGTTGCTCCTTCTCAGTGTGAGCACTGCCCGGGGTTTATTCGAGACCCTTGGGATCTCTGACGCACTGAGATTCTAGGAGTCCTGATGTTTATTGCTAGTTGATTTGTTGGCGGAGCTTAATTTCCCTGTTCGTTTAATTTTCAACTAGTGAGTACCTTGACTCTTGTAATTCTATGCTTAGTTGTGGTCATGACCTGAATACCATACTTGTTCAAATTTTTTGAACCTATATAATTATAATATGTTGTTACCTTTGTTTGCAATCCTATATGCCTTGAAGTTAGCTTATAGTCCTGTATTCGCTAGCATCTAAACTTGTCTAAATTCTGTACTCGGATGTCTGCCCACTATGTATATTTTGACCATCTTGAACCTACTTAGTCTACTATGTTTATGCACACATGAGTTTCCTATGTATGTTGATTTCCCATGTTCATGCACTGCTCTGAGTTATTGTATTAAAACTCTTGGGATACCTATTCATGCCTAGAATTTGCTCAATTGTATTTCTCTATGCTAAGCCATTCAAGTATAACTTGGTACTTGGTCATGTCTGTATGAACTCTAAACTCCTCAAACAAGCATGCTACCCTACCATTTGTGAACCCCAATCCTCATTATAGCTGTTTGCTTTACTACTATCATGTTCTATAGACTCATGCCTGGTAATGCTAGGATTGCTCAGGTTTAATGCCTAGGGAATCTTTGATATCAATTTGTATTAAGTACTTGTTCACTGACTAGTTGTGGTATTGAGTTTGTGACACTGTTGACCCTAAGATTTTGTAATAGGTTTCCTTAGTAGCATTTCTACTTGCCCTGAATTGGTTTGCAACTCTTAGTTATGCCCTGCCTTGAATCCTTATGTTCTTCTTGAGAAGACTATTGTGGTATATACCCCAAAGGGGAGTCTACCGAGAATGTCATTATCATTTGTTAATCTTCTTAGAACTAATCCTTGTCCTTAACTCTTATGCTGAGTTTCTTGCTTTGTGGATTCATGTTGCCCATAACTAATCGGGTGCATCTTAAGAAGTCTATGCTTTGAACTTATTTTTTAGTTTGAAAGCCTCACATATGTGCTCATTGTAAGGTCTTTGTACATGTGCGTCCCCTCATCTGTTAGATGTCACCCCTAAAGTGATACTTAAAAAATCTTTTTGCTGATGATTTTAATAATAGAAATCCATGTGTCTTTGCTTGGGCTCTGAGCCGTTTGAATGACATATTGTATGACCCCCATGTTCCTGTTATTTGTTAATGGGTAAGCAAGATAATTGTTTTCATGTTAGGGGCCTGGATTATTGGGTAGTGTGTGTTATTGGATCTGAGCATTGGTTAAACAAGCTTGTCAGCCTGGGTATTCGGCATGTTTGATATGCAAGAGTATGGTTGGTGAAGGCCCAGAACTGTTGGGTTACTTTGTACTTCTGTTGGACCAGTAATTATTGTATTTGGGTCTGTATTAGCCCTATTAAGTTTGTATTTGTTTTATTATTCTAAATTGGGCCTGTAATAATTTGTAAACAAACAATTGAGGGTATTAATAAATAGGGGGTTGGGGTATTCTAATACTTGCATGAATGAGTAAAAAACATGCCTATAGAGTCTATGTGTTCTATTTGCTAATATGTCCAGCATGCCTTGTTTGTTTTGTTAGCTTGTGTTGCACACTGATAGGAATCACACACACACTTAACTTGTCAAAAATATGTTACACTCGTTTTCATGTCTGCTATTCAATGCTCCTAGATAATATGCCTATAGGATACAATAATACAATACATTTGCTAACCTAGATACCCTGGCTATAAGATTTAATAATTAATCAACTGCTTCATGTTGCTTTTGTACTGCCTCACTTAGATAGCATGCCTATAGGGATAAAGTATTATAAAATCAAGTCTAATTGTCAATTGTTAGAAATCCTTCTTATAGGGTGTTTATTTATGCTACTAATCTTGTGTTTTCGAATGACCTCACTGCCTAATTATGCGACTATTAGAGATCATGTATGTAGGGTATTATCACCTGCCTAAAACGCATACCTATAAAATCAGTGCTGCCAATTCAGAGTTCTGGGATTGTTTTGCATTACCTTATTATGCAAACGATTAGAAATCATGTTTATAGGACTTGTAAGGCCCTAATTTGCCTATACATTAGTCCAGAAATTACAGCACTACCTGTATAATACTGGAATTATATAGAAATCATGCCTACATGACTTAAGGATTCTAATACGTCTTAATTCTGTCTACTACCTAACCATAAATATGTTTTCGTGCTTTTGTGCTTATGTGTGGAGGTTAACTCGAGCCTTTTATTGCTATGGTATGCAGTCCTATCTGTTTTGAATGTCGCCTAGTTTTATCATTTTTTAGCAACCTAAGTAAAGTTTAGAACCACTTGATAGTAGGTCCAAAGCCTCCTGGACCATAGGCATAGGACCGGTAGTGCACACATAGGGCACGACTTAGAATTGAATTAGAATGCCTTTAAGTAAACAACTTCAACATAGTAATCGGGTAGCAGGAGATGATAGTCTATGCCCGCTGAATAATACGAGCAACCTCTACCTTAAGAGAGTTGAGAAGTATTATTTATGTTGCACGTGGTGATCCTTTAAGCTAAAAAACTTAGGACCCCCCTCCTCCTTTTTATGTGCGTGTTATTTACACTTAGTCATTCAATATAGATCAATATAGTTTGTACCTTTGTAGTTATTAAGACTTGTACCGATTCTCATATGTTTTAATAAGACTCTACAACTCCTGAATTTCCATTCTATTTATTTGATCACCTAGCTTAATTACATAATCCACATAGTCTAAAGTTTGACTGGGACCCATAGTTGTGGACCTTGAAGAGTGCCTAACACCTTCTCTTTGAGGTAATTTAAGCCCTTACCCGATCTTTGGTGGCGTTGACTAATCAAATAGAGTTATTTGCATATAGGTGCCCTAACGCACCTTAAAATCGTTAGGTGACGACTCTTCTCTTTCAATTAAAAGAGTTGTCACATGTCGAAACCCGCTTTCGCGAGAAAACGGGGCGCGACAACTGTAATACATGATACTGAAATATTGAACCTTATTGAGTTACATGATACTTGAATGCTGAATAGAACTGGACTGAGACATGTACTCATGAACTGATTATGAGAACTTATGCTTCAACTATTTATGACATGCTGGTAATCTAGACTGAGACTCATGGAAATTAAACACAAGTCTATATTGATTACGCACTGAGCTCACAACGTTCATAATGAAAGTTATGAACGAGTTACGAAGCTAGGGAATAGAAGTTCTGCAACTATTCAAGGAACTAGGCGTAACTATATTTCTGAGGCAATTAGCAACGTTGTAAAAGAAACGTAGTGTAGCGAGAATCATTAACATTCCTAAACATAGAGAGTTAGCCTTACATACCTTAACTTCCTGCTCTTGAGCGTAATACAATATTCGCCAACCCTTTCAACTTTAATTTATATCAATACAAGTCAAAGGGATTCCATATTAACAATAATACTCATGTTTTGGCCACTTAGGCCTTTTATCAAATATTTGGTAGGCATAAAGCTTCATAGTCCTTATTAATGGTGTTTCTACACCCAGCAGCCTATTCTTTTGCTCCTAGATAATACTAAAATCTCAAATTATTATAATCAATACTATTTTTTATCACCCATAAGATAAACAACACCCTTAACTAATAATCAACAATTAACAACCCAAACCTATAACCGTTCATGCTTTTCTATCAAACTCATCAACTCATATCTCATGAATTAGAGTCTATAATCATTAATCCAATACTATAATCAAGTAGAGATGGAAGATATTACCTTTTTCAAGTTCGATCCTCTTGAATTCGAGTTCTAGGGTTTCTTTTCTCAATCATGATGTCCCAATCGAATATCTAATGATTTGAAGGGTTTATACATGTTAATAAGGTGTTGAAGAATTAAAATTAAATTAGAATCACCATTAAAACTCACCTTGGATGGCGGAGGGACTTTTGAGGAGTTAGGTTCTTGAGAGCTTCCCTTTCTAGAGCAAGTTTTTGTATTTTGGGGTGTGGGGGACGAAGTAGGGCTTTAAAAATTACCCAACGGGTGCTCTCTCGCGCACCTGAAGGCCCCAACCGCGCACCTAACGCACAGAAAAGCAGTAACACCGCCACATGTGCACGGCCGTGCACGGGACCATCCGGGGGGGCGCACCTGGCACGCATATTGCGCATTGCTCTGTAAAACGCACACAATATTTTGCAAAGAGATACGTTCGGGCTCCACAATATATCGTTGGAAAGATATTTCAAAGGGATACAACTTTAGTATTTTGAGTTTTCCCATATTCATTACACATTTTCACTATATTCTGCTGCAAGACAGACCTTTTGTAAACTTAATCGAATTTATCGAATCTTATACACCTCACTCTCCGTCTTGATCTAAGATAACTTTTTCCGCCCATACTCATACCGATAGAACTTTATATGTCCAAAATATAACATTACTACTCATTTAACACATTCATACCTAAGCCGAATTTACAGGGTGTTACACTTGAAAACAAAATAAAGATTGTGGGCAAATTTTCTTTTAGGGTTTTGTTACGAACCACAATAAAAAGTACTAGGTAAACATATTTGTTTGTTAACTCAGTGTTACTTTTGCGGTCGATTAACCTGAGGACTTCTTATATATGTTTGAACCCGCTTGTATAAAAGACTGGGTCTGCCACTGCATATGTTCATTACGGAAAATTCAAAGGGAAACTTACTTATCCAGATGCGATTAATACATACTTGCGAATCACATAGTTTTTTCATGCATATTTTTTTAGATAGTCATTCCCCATTCATGTGGGAGATTGTTGGGTTTTATTAATTAAAACAAAAAAAGTGTGAATGAAAAATGGTGAAAAAATAAATAGAGGGAAATAAAATTTTGAATTAGTTCATTTTACAAAAGAACTTTGTCCCTTATTAGATAGGAAGAGGAAAATGCTTGTGCTTATATATGAAAGCACTTCTTCTAGCTCTTAAAGAGATGAGAAGAGATCAAGCCTCGCGCCGTCGATGTCGTCGCTCGCTCGGCTCGACTTCGGCTTCATCTTCGGCTTTGGATTTGGATTTGGTCAATTGATATGATTGATTGATAATTTTTTGGACCAAATTTATTTTTCTTTTCCTTTATTTAATATTTTCTTTTCTAATATTTTTTGCGCTAAAAATATTAATTCGCAGCATTATTTTCCAACGATCAAATTCGTGACCAAACATTTCGTTCAACAGAAATTCAAATAATTTCTGCCGAATAGACATCTTATCAAACGAACAGGCATCATTGCACCTGTTGGGACTACACTTTGTTGGCTATAAATTGAGAGACTTAGCCTCATTTTCACTACCAAATCTGAGAAACTCTCCCCTCTCTCCTACATTCTGCATTATTTTTCAAAGCAAAACGTAGCATTTTGTGTGATTTGCTTCGCCATTTGAGTTCGCCAAAGTTCTGTAATTTAAAGTGCTGCTATCACAGAATAGTTATTCCGTTCTATCCTGAGAGGAATTAATCCAAAACTTTGAGCAACTGCGAGGGGATTAAATTCCTTAAGGACACACAAGAAACTTGTGGGCTTGAAATTTTCTGTTTTTGTTTTCTTAAACTAACATCTTCTAATTTTCTGATTTTTGAATACAGAATATTAACAAGCTTAATGAATTTAGTTATATTTCTGTGTTCATCTTACTTTCTGGTTTGGGAGAACAAAATCCTAGCAATTTTCTACTCCCATTTTGGTGATTAAAATCTTCGAATTTTCTACTCCAGTTTGAGATTAAAGTCTTTGTGACTTTTTACTCAATCCGAGATTAAAATCCCTTGTGATTTTCTATTCGGTTGTTTATATTTGGTTTGAAGATATAAAAATTTCATCGGCTTACTAATTCTGGTTGTGTCAATTTTTTTTACAGAAAAATGACAACAAGTATGAAACAACAAAATAGTTCTGTTGGGACTACTACTGCTACAATGGCTACTGCGTTTTCAAGTCGCACAACGCCTGCAACGACGATGGCACCGACAGAAAAGCCCGGAAAATTTTTCGGCGTGGACTTCAAGCGCTGGCAGCAGAAAATGTTCTTCTACCTGACCACACTCAGTTTGCATCGCTTTATCAGCAAGGATGTTTCAGTCTTGAGAGAAGAAACTCCGAATAATGAGCGTTTTGCGGTCACGGAGGCATGGAAGCATTCTGACTTCTTGTGCAAAAATTATATCTTGAGTTATTTGGAAGATGGCTTATACAACGTTTATAGCGTCATGGAAACTTCGAAAGATTTGTGGAACGCTCTTGAAAAGAAGCACAAGACGGAAGATGCTGGACTTAAAAAGTTTACCACGAAGCGTTTATCTTTTTATCTGTTTCAGATGAAGTAGGTGAGTGAATAAGGGTAAGGCTGTGTATAATTTGGTAAATATCGAATTACCATATCAAAATCAAAAAAATTGGTATTTGATATTTAGTATTTTAATATTTGGTTTGTATTTGATTTAAGTTTTAAAAGTTTTGGTATTATATATGGTATTCCGTATTTTAAAAGAAATATTGACATATTGATCTCGTACCGAAACATATAGTATTATATTACACAATACACATATTATTGATTAAAACATAAATATAAAAAATTTAAAAATTTACTTATTTTCTTTTCTTCTCTAAGTCTAGCAATGAACTCTAAGCAAGTAACAAAATATTTTCTATAATAAATTTATTTCTTTATGTACCATTTACTCTCTATAGGCTGATACTTGCTGGCTCAAACAAATATTTTGTCAACAAATATTATTTTTTTATATATTTTATGTACTTTAATTAAGAGTATTACAGTTTATGGCTCTATGCACTAGTTAGTATTCAAACCGAACAACCCAAAGTTATTGAACCGAATAAACCAAAACCAAAATGAAAAAAATCGAATCATACCGAATTTAATTAGGTACGATATTGAAATACCGAAATATTGTATCGTATCAATCAACGACCACCCCTAAATAAGGGAGAATGAAAGATTAAAGGAAAAAAGAGGTGGGGGGAGGTCACACATGTTAAACGGCGGAGGAGGAAAAGATAAAAGACGGTAAAAGCTTATTCGTACCGGGTGTTTACACCAAACTAATAAATAAATGATATTTGCCACCTTATTTAACTATAACTAATGGTCTTTATTCATAGTTACCTCCCATTTGTTTTGCACGTAATCTAAAATAATAATATCAAAATAACACTACTTACTTAATATTCTAGCTATTTCCGTTAAGATCTTAACGATACGTTAAATAAATCGGAAAAAATGAACAGTGTCGTTAGAAAGCAAATGAAGTATAAAATAGTAGGGCACCCAAATCTCCTTTCTTCATACATCAAAGAAAATATGTTTTGCTGAGGTGAGAGCATTGCTATTGCATTAATCAAATAATTTTTCTGAATGTACTATAATAATCACAATCTTTATTGTTTTTTCCAAAGCCTTGTAAAATCTAGTATTTTTTCACAATTTTCATGTTGTTTTTCGACTCTTCTCCTCTATATAGTAATCCAGTACTTCCCATTTTTCCTATACTAACTTTCAGAATTACTGTTGTTTTTCGACTCTCCTCCTCTATATAGTAACCCAGTACTTCCCCTTTTTCCTATACTAACTTTTAGAATTACTGTTGTTTTTCGATTCTCCTCCTTTATATAACTTTCAGAATTACTCTTTCGATCTTTAATGGAGAAATAAAAGTACGAAAATCCAAGATGTAAAATTCAAGAAAATGATAACGTTGGTTATCCCGATTCTCTACCTATTTAATTTTTTTTAAAATTAAAATCAAAATATTTAATAGACTTAGAACTACTAGAGTTATTGTAAACATCTGGTGCGGATTATTTTTTATGGATAAAAGACGAAAAGACATGTGGAGTAATGGGAACCCTATGGCTGAATGAATGTTTATGCTCTTTAATGAATTGTGTTTTCTTTCTATCAGCTACCAGCGACATTTAACCGAGACTTGTATTTTTATTTTTATTTTTGACTCTACTGTCCGTCAGACAGATACGACAGAAGAAATGACATTTCACACTTGCACTACTTTTCCACAATTATACTCCCTATAGGACTGCAATTTCAATCCAAGAAGTGATAGTAGATAATAGTGTTTTAAAAGTCATTTCTAGGACTCGCTCGGGACTTGCCTAACAGTTTTAATGTAAATTACATATCGAATTTTCTAATTAATATCGTTGACCTTCAAAATTCTTTAACAAATTAATGATAAAAATTCTATTTATCAATAGAAATACGAAGATTGAGCATAACTCTAATAATGAGACATAGTATTGCAAATTTATATCTTCACTTGTTATTGGTCGTGTATTAGTTCATTTGTCCCTCCTTATTATACACTTTTATTAATTTGATATCTTAAACTAATTTGTATTTATTCATGAAGGAGTAATATTTTAATTATCGTACTAATAAGATTTTATTAATTATTTACTTTTAGGAAGGTAAAATGTGGAGTTTGATCATTTTTTTTTAAAAATATAAGTTTTTCATTATTTGAAGTTAAAGATGTTATACGTGATTTGTATGCATTAGTTATACTTAAGAATCATGCTAGATATTGTTTTTTTTTTCTATGAGTTCCTTTAATTTTCTTTTAATTTTTAACTTTTAATTTATATGTTATCTTTTTTTGTGTTATTATGTTATTTTATTAATTTTAAATTAAATTTTTTAAGATCCAAGGGGCTTACCTCCTCCCCGCCTCCAGGCTTACGCCTCACCCCATATCAAGTAAAACGCATCGCCTTGTGGGGATGGAATATATATATATCATATATTTATAGTTTTCTTCAATTTTTATACAATTTTACATGTTTATAAATATTTACTGTCGTTATATTATTTTATAAAATATTAAAAATTCAATACCTATGGGGCTTACGTCCCGTGCCTCGGGGCTTACGTCTCGCTTCGCTGAGGTATATGTAAGCCCCGTTTCGCTGAGGTATATGTAAAACGACTCGCCTTACGCCCACGCCTTTTCAAACACCGGTACATATCATCAAGAGCTCAAATACTCCCACTTGGTTTGGTTGAGACACTGACGGTATAATGCAATCATCTGAATGTGATTACACCCTTAGAGGAAATATTGGAGTAGAATATGCACTCCTACTGAAATTAAATTTAGGCTTTTCATTCTAGCTTTGTGGCATTGCCTCGTGATAGATTTGGCTTCTCTGCTTTTACTTTTGTTACAGTTGGTACTTCGAGGAAATGCAAGAACAAGTGATCTTGCATCTAATCTGAATCATACAGTTCTATATATATACATGATAGTAACCTATATTATTCACTTCTATACGAAAGAAACAAGTTAGATAAAAGCATTATTGGATAAATAAAGCAAAAGTTGAGAAGTCACCAATCTTTTTCTTATTTCCAGCAGATACGAATACATTGAAACAGAGACAAAGAGGAGAAAAAGACTCGACAAAATCAAAGTACCTACTCTAAGAAGAAGACACAAAGACCTTCTGTCTAATCTTTCTCTCCTCTTTACTAACACAATCCAATCCACACCCACATTGTGGGCATTCCTCGAAGTTCACAATCGGAAAATTCGCCGATGTGAGCCCAACTGAGAACTCAAGATTCTCACCTTTACGCCTAACTTCAACAATGTTAAGCCATAGCAACACCACTTTAACACTTACACCACTCAGTTTTGTAAGCCTGCCTTTTGATATAACCCCTTTTATAACAGGCTTGTAATTTAGCTGATACGAGTTTTCCAATCTGAAGCTGCATGTGGAATTAAGATAAGCTGAGAATTCACCTGTTTTGGTGTTTAATCTATAGTCTTTTACCCCTTTTGGAAGAATCCCCATTGGGAAGTCATAACGCTGCAGCTCTTCATAGGCTGATGGCTTCTCATTTCTTGAAGCTGTTGTGGCTGAAAAGAAGAGAAAGAAGAAGCAGAGAATGCTTGTTAAAGACATTGGCATTTCTCTGAAAAATGAAGTTTTAGGCTGTTACAGAGTACATCGTCATATAAAAGAGATGGTGTGACATATATCAAATCGAGATGCTCGATATTGACAGGTGTCTGCTCATAAGTATGACAAATTAGTTTGTTACTCTGACCAGTTGTCCACGTGCAGATTGATGCACTTACTCTATATAGCAATTTCTTTTTTCCGCTATCCATATTTTGTATATACAATTCATTGGATTGGAACTTGGAAGCGGTGTGGACAATGAGCAATTTCATTAGTGCGTGATTAAATGGTTAAATTTAAATTATGTTAAATATAAAAATATATCATTTTTCTTAAACAGAATGATGAAAAAATGTATCATAAGACAAAAAAAATAAAACATAATCTCATGCAAGAGGCTTTACAGGTGGGTTTTCTGATTATTTTGAGTAAGCTGCCATCTTGTCTTGTTCTGGTAATTACATTTCTCATAATGAAATGATTCAAGTAGAACACAATAAATATAGAACATTAAAAATAAAGTACTTGTATACTCGATCACAAACTTTTAGATTGAGGATTAGTTGACCAATTGATAAAAAAACAGGGGCATAAGCCATTTAACACACGGTTAAACGGACTGAGCCTAGTGTAACGTAATGGTTTAAGAAGCTGGAAGCATATATATACCAAGGCGGGAGCCCGGAACCAAACTGTGGTTCTTTTGGACTCAAAGAACCATAATGTGTAAAAAAAAAGATTGGGCATCATAATATGTATAGCGCGGTTATTTATCGCGCTATACCTTAACAGCACGTTTGTCCGTTAAGATATACCTTAGCGCGGTTCTTCTTTTCTTCTTCTTCTTATTATTATTAACAGACACACGTGCCGTTAAGGTATAGCGCAGTAAATAACCGCGCTATACATATTATGGTGCCCAATCTTTTTTTCCAAATATCATGGTTGTTTGAGTCCAAAAGAACCACACTTTGGTGAGTCCAAGGCGGATCTGAACTTTATGAGTTTTAAATTATATGATAGCGATATCATATATTAATTACTGGATTTTAAATTAATTTTTATACGCATTCAATAAAAAATTTAATATAAATACAGGATTTGGGCTTGGCCGAATATCACCTTGTGGCGCTGTATTTCTGTGAGTTTCAAGGGTAACAGCATCGAGGTTTACATCCATCAACACTTCAGTTACTCCCAATGCTAAAGGGAAATGATGAGGAAATTAAGAGGTACATGCGCTAATTTCTCCAGCCTAACGAGAAAAGTCAGATTCTATTATGTTTACTATTGAAGTAGTGAATATCATCGTGTTTTATAGTCAACTGCATCCCCCGCTAATCACCTTGTCAGTAACTAAACAGCTACTACTTTTTCACAAAGCGATTAATAAATCGAAATACATTCTTTCCCAGTATCAACATTATCTTTTGCTTCTTCCCACAACTCCTCCTATCATTAAAGATAGCAGGTTCTCAGTGATTTGCAGCATAGCCTCTTCTTTCTTTTCTCTCATTTCCTGTACTCGATTCAATCACACAGTGGTGACTCTTTCCAGGTGAAGTGGTCTTATCACCACTCACCAGTAACTAAAGAACTACTAATCATCTTTTTGTGTGCTTATTGTCTGCCCATTTCTAGATATAAAAGGATTATATGCATGATGAAGTCTTGCATAGCAAAGCAGAAACCTTTTGTCAACACATGAGGGACAGCAATAAGGAAATGACTGAAATTTTATATATACAACAGAGTAAATAAGCAAATTAACAAAAGATATATTCAACAAAAAGAACCCACAGGAGAACTTCATGTGTTCTGTAGAATAAAATTAGAGACTAACCAATGCAAGAAAGTACTAGTTTGCGAGAAAAACAAATTATACCTAAGTTGCAAAAGAATATGACAATTAACAAGGAAAATAAATGTTCTCTGAAGAATATCAATACAGCAATCAATGTGGAACTATTGGAATAAAAAAATACACAAATGGTAGGTAATTTTGAAGAGGAAGCTAGATATGATACCAGCAAGTAATAACACAACTACAATATGGAGATCTCTCAAGGAACAAAACATACAGACATGCTGATTCAGTTAACATCTTTCAGTCTTTTTATCAATGCATCAAGAGATTTCTTCTTAGTGTTCGTCTTAGACCCCCTTGTGCCAAAAGACCCAAAAAGACTATCAGATTGATCCCTTAACTTCTCCGAAATCGTCACAACTTTGCGGTAGTCCAAAGCATTATAACTTCTCTCTCTAATAACTGGATTCAGGAAATTTTCTGGATGGTTGCTCAAGAGTAGATTAACCAACTGCCTGGACTCGGCCAATGCTGCTTTCAACTGGCTAGCATCTGCCTCAGACAAGAGAGTAGCTTGGGATTCGGCAAATGATTCCAACATTTTGACATCAGCTTCAAGACCCATAATAGCATTCACGTTGAACCTTTTAACCGACTCCCCTAGTAAAGCCCTGACAATCATCTCTGATATATGAAATAGAACATCTTGCAAAACTCTTTTCAGAACTTGAACAGGCAAGATCTGCTGCGCAGTAGAAACTAGAGTTTCAAGAAATATAGTCACCTCATGCACATACTCATTTCCACCCTGCGGAGGATCATCCACCATCCAATTCACATTCTCAATCAGCAAAAGGAACCCGTCAACCTTTTGCTTAAGCAGACCAGAAAGCATCTCTTCAGCAGCATCACGTGCTTTAGTCAAAGGAAACAGTCTCCTCCCCCTCTCTGCCATTCTCAATGGAATCCCTGAAAGCTGTGCAGCATGACGAAAGAAAAAGTCACATGCACGTTCAAACACAGCCATATTAGCTGCCATCTGCATTGCTTGGGTAACGCCACCAATAGACGTATTAATGAGCTTCAACAAGGCTCCATCCAGGACCTCAGTCAAAAGCCGATCCAAGTATTTCTTCACCACATCATAGAAATCAAGCTGACCACCATATGACATGAAACTCACCGAGTCCTCAATAAACGACCGTACAATTCTACAGCAATCAGGGACAGTACACGAAAATGGTGCAACATAAGGAAATGCAGGCATAATATTCGACGTCTGCAACTGAAATGACAACACATTCATGTTATACTCGTATTCTTTTTTCATATACATTTGCTCAAATTTATCTGCAGCAAGGGCCTCAGTTATCTGCTTTCGACAATCAGATAAAAGGAGTTCATGATACTTATCCCTGTGCTTGCTCAACACATCTAGCAAAGCCTCCACAGGGTATCCATATCTACGCAATGTAACTCCAAGCAAACTCACATAGTCTTTAATCAATAGCAAATGATTCGCAGTTTGCATTCTAGAAAATTGATCTTCTAAAACAGAACACATTTTACTCATAGCAGTATCCCATAAATTCTCCACCTCCAATTTCGAAACCAACCCACCACCAGTCCTCAAAACTCTATCTTCCACAATGAAAAATCCAGCAATTTGCGCGAAAAATGTCTGGTGAGATTCAAGAAAGGGCGTCATTGAAGATACCTGAAAATCTGAAGTCAACTGAAGCTTGCGATTCTCGAAATAGTACTGCTTGAATCTATCTTCAAGTCCTAGAGTTTGGTTTATGTGATAAGCCCTATACAACGGCGTCAAATCAAACCCTAATATTCCATTACCATCCTTTGCGTCATCACTGATTCCGTTAAATCCGTCATCGTCTTCTTCTTCAAGAGCATAAACACAATCCCTAAGACTGAGTCTACTCTGTTCCTCAGCTTGTCGTTGCTTGATTCTAAGCTCTTCTTCTCTCTGCCTCGACGCCGAGGCTTGTCCTATAGCTAATTGCCCTAAGTTCCGGCTAACCACACGGATCTCGACAAGCCAATCGCCGAACTCTTTGTTGATTTTCCGTTCAATATGCGAACGGATCGCAGGGATCTGCTTCTCAAGCATTCGTTTGAGAGTAGAAGACGGTGTTTTGTTCATAAACTCTCTCTCAATCGAGTCCACACACTTCAACGCCATGTAGAAATTGTTCTCTGAGAGGTGACGATTGGCGCGTGAGCAAAGCTCGACTAGTTGTACGCACGTGCGGAGGGATTGGATAGCGAGAGTTATGTTTGTGCATTTGTTTCGAGCTTCAACGAAGGAATCGAGCGTCATTAGCAAAGGCACGGCGACGGACTGGAGTTGAGAGTTGGAGTTGGAGAGTGAAGATTTGAGAGAATCGACGTCGGAGAGAAGAGATCGGAGATCGTCGACGGCGGTGATGAAGTCTTCGTAGTGCGCTCTACAAACATCCTCGATTTCGGATTCCTTGGATCGAGCGAAGTGCCGGAGGTGATGAAGGAGGGTTTCGGGCTTGCCGGAAGCAAAAGCCTTTCGAACGAAGGGCCCGACGTCTTCTCCGTTGCAGATGGAGGCGGAGAGGAGTAGCTGGTCAAGTTTGTCGGCTGAGTCGCCGTTATCTACCGCCGCCGGAACAACTTTCCGGCGCATCTTTGACGTGTTCATCGCTAGCTGTGTTCCTCCGTTATCTATTCCGGTCACAGTAATAGTGGTAACTGCTAGAGTGACGGAGCCGTTACAGACGGAGGGGATTTAGGAATTAGGACACAGAAAATGAATACGGGAGAAAATTAAGGACACGAAGATATAGTTGAGACATTGAAATGAGAAAGTAATGATAAATCGTCTTTATTTGACTATTTTACCCCCTTTGTTTTAGCCTGATGCCTCCAATGGTAAGTCCAGAATATAGGGGTATGATAGTAACTATATTTGAAAGGGCCAACCTTTTGTAATAATCAGAGGCAAGTATTATTTTTTGGGGTAATAATTAGCGGCAAGTATTTGGTGATTTATGGAGTAATTATTAGTGCAAATAACATCATTTACATTCTAGTTTAACTACGGTAATTACACAAAGTGAATACAACTAATCTATATAAATCAAATGATTCCTTTTGACAAACATGTTTGTTCATGTGGAATAAAAACAAATAAAAGGTAGTATTATTTTGTGGTAGTTGTCGTTACGTTTCAATTTACGTGGACTTATTTGAATGGGCATAAAATTTAAGAAAATAGTTAAAAAATTTAAACTTGTGGTGTAAAATAAAGCATATATATTTTGTGTTGCTATAAAGTATTGTATAAAGATAAATTATTTATAAATAGGAAAATAAATTATTTTTTTTACACTGACTAAATTGAAATAGGTTCACGTAAATTTAAAATGAAGTTTTAACTTTGTACTAAAGCATTTCCTTTAGGAGCAGCAGTGCAATAGACAGGAACTAACTATTTTTTGGTTATCTTTTGTACTGTTATGCATCGTCTGGATGCCGATCAATGAATTGCTTTACTTCGTCACAAGAAAAGATAGTTTTGTAAATAAAACAAAGTTTAATTCTATCTAATAAATTAAATCAAATTACTTAAATTAGTGAAAGTTGTGTAGAATCCTATTTTTAGTAGTTCTATTGGAGAGCTACCTTGAGAGGAGAAAAAGTAACACCAAAAAAGTCAATACGCGTTTGGTCTTCACAATTTCTAGCATCTCTTATTTGTCTATTGTCAAAGTGCCTCTCATCTCATTAAATTTCGTTGTATTCCTCATTTTGATTGGAAAATTTACCTAAAGGGAAATTCAGTATATTAAGTCAATGAATACTATTGCACGTTGTTGTTTTACACTTTTACTACATTTGTCCCTTACTTTGCATTGAAATGACAATTAAACTTGAATTTCAAGCCAATTAGGATCATAGAATTTTTATCATTCTTAGAGCCCGTTTGGCCAAGCAGCCAAAAATTATTTATTTTGAAAAGAAATTTTTGAAAAAATACTTTTGTAAAAATTTGTATTTGGTCAATTCGTTTGAGTAGTGCTTTTTGCAATCTCATTGTGTTTGGCCAATCTTTTAAAAAAATATTTTTTTTGTTTACCCGTAAAAACGAATCGATTTGATCCTAAAATAATAAATAAATTAAATAAAATACAAGACTTAGCGTTGAAATCGAGATAAGACAGACAACAACTTGGTTCTGGAGCAAGGTTTCCGAAGGCAATAATAAGAATATCAAGAGACAAGAAATAAGGTATTATTAGGCTTAGAATAATGTGTAGCATAAGTTTGTCAAAAAATTTGTGCGTTACAATGGTTGTTGAAGTCAATATTTATAACAACACCTAGGGAACAAGGTCTTATAATCAAACCCTTCTTAAATGATAATTATGAGGGCAATTGATGAATGTGTAACGGCAGGTTATTAATGTCAAAATTCTCGGTAACGGATTGTGTATTTAATACTGAAGAATATTCTTCAAAAATGTCATCGGATGGCAAACATTCATTTGTCTTCGTTAGCAATATTCCCTTCGGGGTCTGCCTAGTGCCAACCGAAGCTACTGTCCCCGGTCTTGGTTTTCACTTGCGTCGCTTTTCGTATGTATCTGGTTCCACGTCGGTTCCACGTGTCGCTCTATTATTTGAGCATTTAATACGAACCGACTTTACCCATAGATAGTTCTCATGCTTTTCGGCGGCACATCTTTGTGTCATCGGGAAGTTGGTGAAGATACCTTTCTTGGCGAAAATTTTTCTGATCCCTTCTGAAAAGTTTCTGACGCTTGATTAGACGCACGTCTCTTCGCATTTAATACCCCAAACACGCGTCACTCCAAGATTTAGCAATACTTTTGCCGGTTCTCGAGGTGATCATGGCCACGATTTTAGTCGCATATTCCTTTGCTTATACGCCTTATTCTTCTTCTTTTACACTTCATTATTTTTCAAACTCTCTGAACTTCTTTGCATTCAACTCTTTCTTACTTTCCCTCTTCTCTAATCTTCTTCTTCAAACAACTCTTATTACCTTTTTGCTAACTATGGCTTCCTCCTCAAAGAACTCAAGTTCTGTAAAAAAAACAAAGAAAGCACTGATGATGATGCCCCTCCTACGGCGAGCACCATCATTCCCAGAAGACTCAGCACAATCAAGGACTTTAAAGAAATGTTTTCTTCTACAAGCTCTCGTACATGGGTTGTTGGCATGTACCCTTCTTCTATCCGTCCTTCTAGCATTCCTGTTGTGAAGGAGGATTATGGTTGCCATTACCTGAACATCATCGCTCTTGAACTGGTGGAGCGAGTAACCTTCCCTAAGAAGGGCTTTACATACGTTTACACATACCCCTTCACTTTGGGCCCATTCTCATTGAGCGAGGGACTTGACCTCATGATCTTGGAGTTCTGCCAGTGGTATCAACTTTGCTTGGCACAAATAGGCCCCTCTGTGTGGCGGACGGTATCTTGTCTATGGCTGTTGTACCAGGAGTCGGGGGAAGAGCTCTCCTTGGTTCACATGATAAACCTCTACTACCCCAAGATTTTCTATAAGGGAGTAATAAACTTCAGTAAACGTGGCCACCATGCTTTGCTCAACAAAATAGATTATGACAACGACCGTGGATGGATGGAGCGGTTCGTTGTTGTTATCACCAGGGATATCATCCCGGCCACAACTCTATCTTTCCCTGAGTCATGAACCAGTATATGTAAGTTCAACGTCTGTCTTTTCTCTGAAAAAAAGTTGTTTCATGGTGTTACTGATCCTTCTCTTTTCATTATTTCAGTAACTCAGTGGACACCACCAAGGGTTGAAGGTTTGGACCAGTGAGTTCAGGAGATTCTACACATTACTACGCCTGAGACCCGCCAGTGGAAAGAACTAGCCCCAAAATACGGGTGGAAGGCCAAAAATCATGGTAAGTTGACTCGTGAGATTGATCTTGCCCTCATCTTATTTTGTCTTGTATAAGAAAATTGGTTAACTTCTTTTTTCGTTGAATTCAGGTCTTCCACAGGGCTCTGTTATCATCCCCAATTATGATGTTTTGACTGGTCCCGCAGAGGCTACGAGGTTGCTGAAGGAGGCCTTCACCCGAACAGGCACAATCGGATCAGCTTCCGGTGCAAGTGCTTCCTCCCGGAGTCCCCGGCTAGAGAGAAAGAAACCAAAAAAGCGGTGTTCCTCCTCAGTTGAGGGCAAAAATAAAAAGATGAAGAACGTTGTGCCCGAACCAGCCGCATACACTGTGGTGATTGATGATGATGGGTAAGCCAGTGATGAAGGGGCTTCCCTACATATGAGACGACAACCCTAATCAGCTCGACAAAATTTCTAATCTGAAGAGCTTATAACGCTAATCGAGGATGACGTCCAAGCATTCCGGGGAGAGTGTGACCTAGTGAAGAATGCCAATTCTCGCTTTCGAGCCCCAATTGCTGCTCCCGGTACTATGAGGTTGAGTACCTGACCTCTTCCGTCTTCAGTTGATGAACGACCTACAACCAGCACTGCCTTTGCCGTAGCTGCTTCTTAAACCACAACACCATCAGCTTCATCGCTTTCTATGCCGGTCATACCTTCGTCACCAGCAACTGCTACATCACCCCCATCGGCCGCAGACGCCCGAGAGGAGGATGTCCCCCCTCCCCAGTTCCCATACCATGGGAATTTGGGACACAACTATTTGCCCCCTCTACATATCCTAGAGGAGAAGGAGTGTCTCCCTCTCAGTTTCTACCGAGTGCCATCTGTTGTCCCGACCGATGGAGCTCGCCAATTACCTAAAGCCATTGGCTTCAGAGAAAGACAAAAAGAAGACACACTCTCTTTCGGGGGAGTGTATGATAAATAATGCCATGCACAACGTAGCAACGGTATGGTACTTGTTTTCTTTGCTATTTGTTTTCTCTTGATTTGTTATGAAAGGATTTCTAACTTAGATTTTTGCTTTGCATGCCAACTTTCTTGCTTTCGGGGGGGCCTTCAAAAGTTGATCATTGATAAAGAGAATCTTACGTCCAAGCGGTATCAACTGTTCGCCGAGAGGGACCAAATTGTTGCTCGCCTCTCGAAATTGGAAGAACAAGCTGCTAAAGCCGGTGAGTTAGAGGCTCGGTTGCAGCAGAGCGAGCATGAAGTAATGGACCTTATCCAAGAAGCCTCCCAGTTAAGTGAACAATTTCAAGAAGCCAAGGCTAAATGGTTTGAGGTCCAAAATGTTGTTGTGAGGCTGCATCTACTGAGAAATTGAATAATTTGGAGGTCGCCTTCAACTCCAAAGCTAAAGAGGTTGTTGCTGGTGAGGAGAAGCGTGCCCAGATGGAGGAGAAGTATAAGTGGGTCATGGAACACAATAAGTCCATATCTCCACTATCCTTGACCTTGATCTTAGCCTTAGGGCCACAAGATCCGAGCGGGATAGCCTTTTGACCAAGGTTGATCAGCTTAAATTAGAGCTCCAGCGCCGAGCGGATTCCCTTATTATTGAGAAAACACATTCTATGTATAGCATGAGGAGAAAAACCTTGGAAGAGGCCAAAACAGGTATCGTTTATTTTGATGCAAAAATCGCCAAGGCCCGAGAGCTAGAGTCAATGACCCGAAGGACCTCCCGGTTCGACCCGATGCAACTGACACTTCTAGTTCCGATTTCGAGTTCTTGGGAACTGAGGAGGAACTCGTGGGGATGATGATGAAGGACAAGATCATGAGCTGGCAGCAGATCCGCCTACTTCTCCCGGGGGTGCAGACACTTCTATTCCCCCAAGTCATAAGGACATAGTAGTATAGTTTTTTTGCTTTCTTTTGCCTTTGTTGTTTTCTTTTCATACTTTTGTATGTGTGCTTCTTAGCATGTTTGTTATATAAAAGTGCTTTTTGTTTAAGCATTGCTCAAAGTTTACTTTTTCTGCGTTGAATTATGCAAGGCTTCCAATGCATTTTCCCCCGATAGCATTTGGGTTCCAGGCATAAACTTTTCCGGAACCAACCCTTTACTGTGAGGGTTTCATAAGAGAGGGCCCTCTTATGTGTACGGTGCTCTTGAATAGGCCGTCTCCTGTTCATTCTGGCACTATCATTTGAAGTACTTGATTAACTTTCAAATGATAGAATTAATTCATTGTTTGGACAAGAAACAAGATAAAAATAAAATGACTTTACTTTATTCCTTTCAATTTCAAAAGTACATAAACATTAGTTTTGCCGAAAGAAATTACCATTACTTGTGGCTAGTTTGTACAACTTGTTTCTACAAGGTTGGCCATACAGTCCCTGCTTTCGATAATACATTCTTGTTCCCGGATTTCATAGTCCCGGTTTCTGTGGCAATCAGGTTGTCGTATTCGCATATCATTCTCCCCTCAGTGTTTGAATACGAAGAATACGAATTGGAACACTAGAAGTCTTGCTTCTTTGAAGATTCCACTAGTGCATGGTTGGATAATATTTTGTCTGATAGCAAGCTTCATTTCCCGTTAGGAACTTTTCTACTGAGCCAAAGATTATCTAACCACCCCTAGTGGCTTGTAGTGAAGGGGCACTCGTGAACGGTCAGATAGCTTTTGGTCTGATGGCAAGCTTTGTTTCTCATTAGGAACTTTGTTATCGAGCCAAAGACAATCTAACCATCCCGTAGTGGTTTGTTGTTTCCATGCCTTATCATTTAAAGGTCTTATTTCTGTTGATGGCATTTTCTTCGTAGTATGTTTTTCGTTGCTGCCTCGTTAAAAACCTTGCCAGAAAAATCCAATTGAGATAAAAACTGGACGAAGGAAAAAAGAGTGCAGCATATACTTTCAATATAGACGGTGCTCATTCAGCAATAGTACCTTTTGAGGTGTTCCACATTCCAGTTTCTCGGCAACTTTACCCCATCTTGATTTTCTAGTTGATATGATCCTTTTTCGGTGACAGCTGAACCCCGGTTGGGGCCATCCTACGTTGGACCCAGTTTTCCTGCGTTGAGCTCTCGGGTGTTTTGAGTCACTTTTCTTAAAATCAAGTCTCCTAATTTGAAATAACGGATATTGGCTCTTCGATTGTATTATCTTTCCATTCTTTATTTTTTGGCCACCATCCTTATATGCTCCAAGTCCCTGCGTGCGTCAAGCGACTTTAATTTAACCAGCAACGCTTTGTTGTTTGCTTTTTCGTCCGCCCGGAAGTATCTCATGGTAGGTTCTCCCAATTCCACCGGGATCAGTGCTTCTGCTCTGTATACGAGAGAGAAAGGTGTCTCTCCCGTGCTTGACTTAGCTGTCGTTCGGTATGCCTATAACACTCCTAGTAACTCTTTGGGCCATTTGCCTTTAACTGCTTCCAATATCTTGTTGAGATTTTGAATAATCACCTTATATGTCGATTTCGCTTGGCCATTTGCGCTCGGGTGGTATGCCGAAGATGTGATTCTTTTGATTTTCAAGTCTTCAAGGAATTTTGTGACCTTTGTGCCTATAATTTATGTCTTGTTGTCGCATGCTATTTTCTTTGGTATTTCGAACTTGCAAATTATGTTTTCCCATAAAACATCAACCACTTCGTGCTCGCCGATTTTCTGGTAAGGTCCTGCTTCAACCCATTTAGAGAAGTAGTCAGTTAAAATCAAAAGAAATCTTACCTTACCGGGGGTCGGCGGCAGCGGACCGACTATGTCCATCCCTCATTTCATGAATGGCCAAGGCGATAATACGAATGCAATAGTTCTGTCGGTTGATATACTAACGACGCGTGGCGTTGACACTTGTCGCATTTCTGAACAAACGCCTTAGCATCTTGTTCCATCCGGGGCCATTAGTATCATGTCCTGACTAACTTTAACACTAACAAGTCCACACCCGAGAGATTTACACAGATTCCTTTGTGAACTTCTCTCATGACGTAATTAGCCTTGGAGGCTCCTAAACACTGGGCCAACGGGCCTTGGAAATACTTTCTATACAACTCGCTTCCCCAAAAGCTGTAACGAGCTGCTTTGGTGCGGAGTGCCAGGGATGCCTTTGGATCTTCGAGTAGTTTGTTGTGCTCAAGATAGTCAATGATCTCATTTCTCCAGTCCTAGACCAAATTGGTCGCATTTAGTTCATAATAACTGTCCACATGTAATATCGAATACATGAGCTGTATGACATACCAGAATCTGATCCCTTCATTTTCGTGGATGAGTCAAGATTGGCCAGTGCGTCTGCTTCTGCGTTTTTTCTCTCGGGATGTGGGTTATTGACCATTCCCTGAACAGTGCGAGCGGAGTATGGACTTTCACTACATATTATTGTATGTGTTCCTCTTTGGTGTCGAAGATCCCGTATACCTGATTTACTACCAGTTGGAATCACATTTGATTTCAATGACCTCGGAGTCTAGTCCCCGAGCCAGTTCTAGTCATGCAATCAAAGCCTCATACTCGGCTTCATTGTTAGTCAAGGGATTAGTTCTTATGGTTTGCCTCAGGGTTTTTCCCGAGGGCGTAATTAGTACTACCCCAAGCCCGGATTTTTTCACGTTGGAAGCTCCATCCGTGAACAAGGTCCAGACTCCTGTTGTAATTTTCGAAACCATCACCACTTCTTTGGTGGCCAAAGGTAGAAGTCCGGGACTGAAATCGGCCACGAAGTCGGCCAAAACATTTGATTTGATCGCAGTCCTGGGTTTATACTCTATGTCAAATTCACTCATTTCGACTACTCACTTGGCCAGTCGACCTGACAATTTAGATTTATGAAGGATATTCCGCAGGGAAAAAGTTGTCACCACGGCTATCGGGTGGCATTGAAAATAAGGCCTAAGCTTTGGAGCGACGACTACGAGAACTAAAGCTAATTTTTTAAGGTGTGGGTGGCAAGATTCCGCTCCCGTCAAAATTTTATCAACATAATAGATAGGAGATTGCGTACCTTCGTCTTCACGGACTAAAATGGCATTTACCGCTACCTCCGAGACTACTAAGTAAATTAGCAATTGTTCGCCTTCCTCCAGTTTCAATAAATACCTTTTCAAATCTTTCAAGGCATGCTGGCATTCCAGAGTCCATTCAAAGTAGTTCTTTTCAGGAGTGAGAAGAAGTTATGGCATTTTTCTGAAGACCGGGAACTGAACCTACTTAAAGTGGCCAGTCTTCTAGTTAACCTCTAGACTTCTTTCACATTTGACATCTGATCGGGAATGTCCTCGATAGATTTAATTTTATCGAAATTGACTTCAATCCCCCTTTGTGACACTAGGAAATCCAAAACCTTACCAGAGCTAATTCTGAATGCACACTTTTCGGGGTTAAGCTTCATGTTGTGCTTCTTTAGGATGTCAAAGGTTTCTTGGAGGTGTTTCAGATGAACACCTTCATTCAAGGACTTAACCAGCATATCATCCAATGCAAACTTTTATTGTTTTCCCTATTTGATTTTCAAATAGTTTGTTCACTAGTCTTTGATAAATGGCTCTAGCGTTCTTAAGCCCGAAAGGCATCACAATATAGGTATATGTGCCAAAGTTCAATATGAATGAAGTCTTTTCCTGATCCTCCGGGTTCATTTTGATTTGGTTGTACCCAGAATAGGCATCGAGAAAACTCATCAACTCGTGTATGGCCATTGCATCAATCATTTGATCAATGTTTGGCAATGGGAACGAGTCTTTTGGGCACGCCTTATTCAGATCCTTATAATCTACGCATATGCGAAATTTATTATTCTTTTTGGGAACTACTACTATGTTAGCTAGCCAGTTAGGATATTTTACCTCTCGGATTGAACCGATATCAAGTAATCGAGTTACATCTTCTTTGACAAACCTATTTCTGACATTGGCTATCAGGCTCTTCTTTTGCCTTACCGGAAGTATGTTGGGGTCGAGGCTTAACTTGTACACGACCACATCTAGCGAAATACATGTCATATCTGCATGCGACCATGCAAAACAATCAACATTAATTTTATGAAATTCTAAAATCCTGACCTGAGCTCGAGGTTTAATCATGTCCCCAAGTGAAACTTCCTCTTTAAGAAATTCTCGAACAATACGACTTGTTCGAGTTCTTCCACTGTGAATTTGGTTGCGGCTGTTTATTTCGGTACCTGGAAATACCTTGGTACCTGATAGGATTTTGACGGCTTCTCCCCTTTGTGGACTTCGTTTGGCTCGGGAGCAGGTGTCGGTTTCTGAAATTTCTATGCCGCATGTTCCTTCTCTTTACTGTTAGAAACCGAGATCGCGTTCATCTCCCTTGCCTCCGATGATCTCCTCTTATTTGTTTATTTCCCTCCGGAGTTGGGAATTTCATAAGTTGATAGCACAACCTTTATCTCATGTAGCAATGGTCTTCCAAGAATAATGGTGTAGCCCATGTCACCGTCTACTACTTTAAACAAGGTCGTCTTCATGACCCCTTCGGCATTTGCGGGCAACGGGATCTCTCCTCGGGATGTCACACTTGCTAAGTTGAATACGGCAAAGAGCTTTGTGGCCGGAATGATGCTTCCAGTTATCTTGGCTTGCTCCAACACTCTCCATTGAATAATATTTGTTGAACTTCCTGGGTCCACCAAAACACATTTAATTTTAAAATCTAAAACATTAAGAGAAATTATAGGGACATTGTTGTGCGGTAGTAGGAGTCCATCGGTATCCTCCTCCGCAAAGGTGATATTGTCCTCGACGACTTCCTGGAGTCTTTTCCTATGAGTCATCGATACCTTTGTCTTTTTTGCTGCTGATAAGGTTACAACATTAATCTTATTCCCCCCCCCCCCCCCCCCGAATATCATGTATATCATTAGACGAGAAGGTCTTCTACTGTCTTTGGGGGTTTCGCGTTATCCCGGATGCGATCGTAGTTATTTTTAGCCCGGTCGCTTAAAAATAATCTAAGATGACCGTTTTAAAGCAACGTCACCATCTCCTCACGCAGATGTGGGCAGTCCCCAGTACGGTTACTGTTAGTCCCATGATAGTCACATCATATATTAGGATCCTGTCACGACCCAATTTCCCCTCTGTTGGGTATCGTGATGGCACCTAGTCTTAGGGACTAGGTAAGCCTAACATTTACTGAGTAATAACATTAACAAAGGAAATCTAACAGTCTCAATATAGAAATCTTTACAAAATTTACAATTTTCCAAAAACCGGTAGTACAAGTCATAAGCTTTATAAAGTTTGATATCACTTCTAAATACAATTGTTCAGAAGTAAGTAAAAACAGTGTAATTACAAAATAGGAAGGTGACTCTGAAGCCTGCGAACGCAGCGGCAGGTTTACCTTGAGTCTCCTCAGCAAGGATCCGCACATCTACTAACGATCGATACATGGATCTGCATAAAAATATGCAGAAGAGTAGCATGAGCAAACCACACGGTGCCCAGTAAGTATCAAGACTAACCTCGGTGAAGTAGTGAAGAGGACTAGTCAAGACACCCACTGGTCTAATAAACTAAACAAGTATAAGTATAGGGATGACAGAACATGACATCTATCTAAGGACCCCACGATATGACTAACGACATAACAACTGCAATAAGGAAGAAAAAACAGCAAGTAACAGCGAAATACCGGAATAAGACACAGAAAAATGAACGTGAGCACAACCCAAATCCGAAAATCACAATACAGTAAAGGCAAGTAGTAACTCAGCAACTACACTAGTTTTCACATCAGGACTCAGCCAACAAACCACAATAAATTAGTCAAATCCTTCAAGTGTAAACTTTCACCCGTAAGTTTTTAAATTGAGGTCTTTAGAATATAATCCTTTCCAATAAGTTTTTTTTTTTTTGAAATATTCTTCCTTCAAATAAATATCTTTCAAATAAAGTTCTTTCAAGATAAAAACCTTTCAAATATAAAATTTTCTAGTAATATCTTTCGAGTATAAGTTACCATGTGACGCCTAAGCATGGAAGATTAGCAGCTCCGAACAAAGATATAACCACAGGGGAATCTACCGGGATACCGTCCCGTAGTCCCGAATTAAATATGCAAGATAGGGGGATCTCCCAGAATACGTCCGTAGTCCAAATTTAAATATGCAGTGTTGGGGGATCTCCCGGAATACGTCCGTAATCCCAATTTAAATATGCAGTGCTGGGGAATCTCTCGGATTACGTCCGTAGTCCCAATTTAAATATGCAGTGCAAACAACATAGATAATAACTATAACACGACAGAAACCTCGTACATCACCAAACCAAGTACAAAAGCAACAATGACAAAGATGTAAGTCACATCGAGCAAATCAACTCAAGAACTTAAATCACAAGAACGGTAGAACTCATTCACAAGGAATAACCACAGTGAAGAATGCTAGGCATACGGAGAACAATTTAACAAGGGAAAATAAAACAAAATATAGCAACGATTCCACAATATTCAAGTCAAACTTAAGAAGCCAACACGGGTCAAATAGTTCCAAATAATGGCAAGTCAACTAAGATATAGGTTGTCTAAACTTCTTTTGAGGTTGAGCAATTACGAGTAATATTCAACAATTCAAGTAAGGATAAGCAACGGAAGATCATCATAACTCCAATTAAGACTAAGCAATTATAAGATGAGAAAATAATAATTTCAATTAAAGATAAGCAGTTATGAAAAATATAGCACGACGATAGAAGAGGTGAAATCTTTGGTTACGTCGAATAAGGGTCAAATAGGCAACAAGAGTGAATCATAAAGCAATTATCTCTAATCAAAGCATGTAAAGGTGAAACTAGCAAATAGAAATTCAAGCGTATCAAGAACAACATCATACACGGTGAATATAAGTACATAAGAACCCTAAAAGGCAAACTTTCCACAAATAAGTCTGAGCACGCACTCGCCACCTCGCGTACACAGACTACAATCAGCATAACTCAAATCCTAAGGGGTAGTTCCCTCACACAAGGTTAGGCAAGATACTTACCTTTTTTGAAGTTAGGCCGATATTCCAAAATAGCCTTCTTACTTGAATTGACCTCCGTACCGCTCAAATCTATCCAAATTAATTGTACAACTTCATTAAAATTCATCGGAAATAGTTTCGGATAATAATACGTCGACTTAAAAATTTATTCCAAAAAGTCAACAAAAGTCAACACGGGACTCGCCCCTCGGAACCCGGCATAATTTTCGTGAAATCTGAACACTCATTCCGATACGAATTCAACCATACCAATTTTATCGAATTCCAATAACAACTCGACCTCCAAATCTTAAATTATTTTATTTTTGGAAGATTTTAAAAAAAAACTGAATTTTCCTCCATTAAATCCGAATTAAATGATGGATTCAAAGACATAATCATGGAAATTAATCAAAACTAGATAAGAATCACTTACCCCAAGCACCCACGCAAGAATATCTCCAAATATCGCCTTCTACCAGGCTCCAAAATTGATTTTGAGTTATGAACTCAAACCCTCGTTTATGGGACTTTTAATTATGACAAGATAGGACTTCTTCGCATTCGCGACCATTGCTTTGTGTTCGCGAAGGCCAAAACCCAACTGCCTCAAATCCTTCATCGCGTTCGCGACCTCCTCGTCGCGTTCGCGAAGGCCAATTGTTTCTGCCCCATCATTTCCTCTTCGCGTTCACGAACTCCTCGTCGTGTTCGCGATGACCAGCTGACCAACTCCTTCGCATTCGCATTCGCATTCCACGCTTCGTGTTCGCGAAGGCCAAATGACCCCAGGCCGAATGTTCCAAAGGGGGGAATGATGTTACAACCCATGTTTTCGTAGGTACGAGTACGTCGTAAGTCAATTGATGCAAGCTCAGAAATAAAATCATATTTTAAAAGTTTACAAAGTAATTTAATCGTGTTACCTTGTATGTTACAAATATTTAAGATCATGAACAACAAGTACAAAGATGGTTGGAAGGTTCAGAAGCTAAAGGAATTGAAAAAAATAATATTTCGTCGAAAATCGACAAATTGGAAATGTTATAGCATGTACTTTTGGATTGAGAACAGGGTGTTTAACATGATAACGAGGTTATGTTATGAGTTATGTTAGTCGTATGATAGTCGTGTGTTATGTTTTGAAGACAAGCGAGTGGTGGAACAAAAGTCGATGAAAGTCATCACAAGTTACGTTCATAAGTTTTACTGAAACTTTAGGTCAAATATAACTGCCATTTTCTCCCAACATACATAGATTTATGGTGTGTTCCACCCATCAAATTATAGATCTATGAGTCTATTTTCCAATGCATTAAACCGTTTGTCAATACGATATCGTAGTAGAGAGATATGAGCATTTTTGCGAGACCGCGCAGACTGTCACCTACTTGCTTAAACGAGAATCCAAAACTGGGCCTGTTCGGGTCGTCCAAAAATGGGCCTGTTCGGGTCGTTCAAAGAGGACTTCTTAAAGTCCTATCCCCTTCATATATTAGGCTGATAATAGGGAAAAATAAGCAGACTTAATCTCTACAAAAATCCTCCCAAATATTTCCCACAAACCCCAATTGATTTTCTCTCCCTTATAAGTTCTAATTGGAGGTAAAGCCTAGAGTTTGAAGAACCAAGATAGGAGCCGAGTTATCCAAAAAATAAGATAAGTTTATTGCTCTCTTTCATCCATTTGTTTCTTTTGTATATGCATAGTAAGTCGTTATATATTTGTAAGAACTCACGGGACGGTGATCGAAAGCCGTGAGTTCGAGTTATTCACTTGTAGCGGACTGTTTTGTGGATTGTTTTATGGTGCTGTTGGGCTGCGTGTTTTACTACTGTTTTGTAGAGTTTTAGAGGAGGAAGGGTGTGGATAAACACCACATAAATTTAGGATGTTGGGGAGGTCGTTCGTCGTAACATTTTCGAGTTGTTGACACTACTACGGTGGTCGTTTTGTGTATGAAAAGATTGGGGTGTGTTGGGCTATTTTGTACTATTGTGTGGTGTGCATAAGGTTGGAAAATAATGTATATATGTTGTTATTATTGTTTTTGGTGTTGTTGGTGTTATCTTGAATTTGGAGGAAGTAAGAATTATAGGGGAAATGTTATCCGTTTTAATACAAAATAAGCTTGTCGTTCGTTGTGCGTTAGTTGTACCTTTCGTAACTTAATGATAGTATTATTATCATTGTTGTAGATTAAGGTGAGAAGAGGTGAGTTCAAGTTGGTGATTGGAAATATTGTGATAAGGTATGTTAAGGCTAAACCTTTCTTCATTTTGGCATGATCCCGTAACTACATGANTCGTAACTTAATGATAGTATTATTATCATTGTTGCAGATTAAGGTGAGAAGAGGCGAGTTCAAGTTGGTGATTGGAAAGATTGTGATAAAGTATGTTAAGGCTAAACCTTTCTTCATTTTGGCGTGATCCCGTAACTACACGAGTTTGATAACGAGAAGTTCGTATTCCTGAATTTATTCACATTATCCTAGTCTCGGAAGTTATAGTATTCTCCCTTATCGAGACTTCATATTCAGTTTAGTATTGTCTTCTTTCAGCCAAAATAGCAGAGAGTGTGTATATATATATATATATATACATACAGTATTACAGTATTTTCACCACCATCGAGCTATAATCGGTGGGCAGGCCCCTATTGGGCAACCTCTGATCAGATGGTAAGTTATATATACCGAGCCTACTGTGGCCGAGCGCCTATGAGCGAGCCCAGGATGGCCGAGATACAGAGCC
>AWOL01S0023705.1:141844-155768 GCA_000715115.1 Nicotiana otophora
TATATATATATATATACAGGTTTGATGGGTAGGTCGGGGCCCTATCCCAGCCATGATACAGTTCAGTTATCTCTAGAGGCTTGTAGACAAGTCATGTATAGTTTGTACATCAGTAGATGTTCATGGCGGCCCTGTCATCCTGCACATTTATATATATTTAAACGTATATGAGTTTTTGGGTATGTTTACCCCTCAGATGAGAGAGACGATATTTTCAGATGATTCAGAATATGGAATCATCGACCTAGGTTGAGGTTTACCCCTCTAGAGTTCACAGTTATAGAGTGGTATGCTCGGGACGAGTATGGTACCGGGTGCCAGCCACGCCCCTTCAGGTTTGGGGCGTGACAAACTTGGTATAAGAGCAGTTATATCCTATGGAGTCTACAAGCCGTGTCTAGTAGAGTCTTATTTATGGGTGTGTTGTGCACCACACTTATAAGCAGGAGGCTACAAGGCATTTAGGAGTCTGTTACCCTTCATTCAAATCCAAATTATGCTATAGAGCTGAGTCATAACAGTTTGACACAAAGCTTATGTTTGCTAATGATATAGCGATGCTTTCAATTAGAAAAGGTATAGCTAGCTAGAAGGCTAATACAATAGCAGGTAAGGGCATTCGTAGAGAGAGAATTCTTGACTACGTGACCTTGTTTGAGGCCCTATTAGATCGTGCTTACCATATGTGCGAATTTCCCATTTACCCTAAGACGGGAATATCTAACATACCCCGTGAATAGTAGGCCATGAGAGTATCAGAAGGTAAAAGTATAAGTTTCAACAGGTAACGGAAGCAAGGTGAAGAAGGGTACGAGGTACCTAGTTAATGAAGATTGTCCGAATTTCCACGTCAGGCAGAGAAATAAAAGGATTCTAAGTTACCTTCAATAGAAATAGAGGTAGGTACAATTGGTCACACCCATCTCAGTTTTGCCCTATGAGAGCTAACATATATAGTTTAAGAGAAGAATGGAATATCAAGATCCAGCTTGGGTTAGAGTAACCCGAAATGGTGGATTGAGCCAGAGGAGCTAAAAGTGAAACAATGTTTTGTTGAAGTTTTCAGAATAATGCGATAAATAGAAGTATTATCTAGAGAATAAGAAGAGAGTAAATGAAGTATTATGAGTAAGATGTGATAAATGGGTGATAAAGGAAAATAAAAATATGATATGATGACAGAGTCTATAGTCAAGTGAAGGAAAAAAAAAGAGGTGACAGGTCTTGAGACAATAAAAGAGTATAGGCCAAAAGTCATATCCTTGGAAGATTAGCAGCTCCGTACACAGATATAACCACAGGGGAATCTACCGGGATACCGTCCCGTAGTCCCGCATTAAATATGCAAGACAGGGGGATCTCCCGGAATACGTCCATAGTCCCAAAGTAAATATGCAAGACATGGGGATATCCCGGAATACACCTGTAGTCCCAATTTAAATATGCAGTGCTGGGGGATCTCTCGGATTACGTCTGTAGTCACAATTCAAATATGCAGCGCAAACAACATAGATAACAACTATAACACGACAAAAACCTCGTACATCACCACACCAAGTACAAAAGCAACAATGACAAAGATTCAAGTCACGACGAGCAAATTAACTCAAGAACTTAAATCACAAGAACGGTAGAACTCATTCACAAGGAATAACCACAGTGCAGAATTCTAGGCACACGGAGAACAACTTAACAAGGAAAAATAAAATAAAATATAGCAACAATTCCACAATATTCAAGTCAACGATAAGAAGCCAACACGGGTCAAATAGTTCTAAATAATGGCAAGTCAACTAAGATATAGGTTATCTAAACTCCTTTTGAGGTTGAGCAATTACGAGGAATATTCAACAATTCAAGTAAGGATAAGCAACGGAAGATAATCATAACTCCAATTAAGACTAAGCAATTATAAGATGAGAAAATAATGATTTCAATTAAAGATAAGTAGTTATGAAAAATATAGCACGACGATAGAAGATGTGAAATCTTTGGTTACGTCGAATAAGGGTCAAATAGGCAATAAGAGTGAATCATAAAGCAATTATCTCTAATCAAAGCATGTAAAGGTGAAACTAGCAAATAGGAATTCAAGCGTATCAAGAACAACATCATACACGGTGAATATAAGTACATAAGAACCCTAAAAGGCCAACTTTCCACAAATAAGTCTGAGCACGCACTCGCTACCTCGCGTACACAGACTACAATCAGCATAGATGACTCAAATCCTAAGGGGTAGTTCCCTCACACAAGGTTAGGCAAGATACTTACCTTTTTGAAGTTAGGCCGATATTCCAAAATAGCCTTCTTACTTGAATTGACCTCCGGACCACTCAGATCTATCCAAATTAATTGTACAACTTTATTAAAATTTATCGGAAATAATTTCGGATAATAATACGTCGACCTAAAAATGTATTCTAAAAAGTCAACAAAAGTCAACACGGGACTCGCCCCTCGGAACCCGGCATAATTTCCATGAAATCCGAATAATCATTCCGATACGAGTTCAACCATACCAATTTTATCGAATTCCAATAACAACTCGACTTCCAAATCTTAAAAAAACTTGATTTTCCTCCATTAAATCCGAATTAAATGATGGATTCAATGACATAATCATGGAAATTAATCAAAACTAGATAAGAATCACTTACCCTAAGCACCCACGCAAGAATATCTCCAAAAATCGCCTTCTACCGAGCTCCAAAATTGATTTTGAGTTATGAATTCAAACCCTCATTTTTGGGACTTTTAATTCTGCCGAGATAGGCCTTCTTCGCGTTTGTGACCATTGCTTCGCGTTCGCAAAGGCCAAAACCCAACCGCCTCAAATCCTTCATTGCATTCGCGGCCTCCTCGTCGCGTTCGCGAAGGCCAACTGTTTCTGCCCCATCATTTCCTCTTCGCGTTCGCGAAGGCCAAACGACCCTAGGCCCCATCTTCCTTTCTTCTTCGCGTTCGCGTTGCCTGGGCTGCTTTCGCGACGTCTTGCCCTGCTCCTTCTTCGTGTTCGCATTGGCCAAATCCATCTGTCCCTCAAATTCCTCTTTGCGAACGCAGGACTCCCTTCGCGTTCGCGAAGAAGGAAACCACACTTCAGCAGCAGCAATCCAAACAACTCCAATTTGGTCCGAAACCACCCCGAAACATACCCGATCCCTAGGGACACCGTCCAATCATAGCAAATTTCCCCATAACATAACACAAACCTGCTCAAAGCCTCAAATCATATTAAACAACATCGAAACGGTGAATCGCACTCCAAATCAAAATCTATGAACTTTCAAATTATATAACTTGGGCTGAAACACATCAAATCAATCCGGAATGACTTCAAATTTTGCACACAAGTCATAAATAAAATAATCGACCTATTCAAATTTCTAGAATCGTATTACGACCTCGATATCAAAAAGTCAACTCCTGGTCAAACTTCCCAAAAATCCAACTTTCGGTATTTCAAGCTTAATTCCACTACGGATCTCCAAATAATTTTTCGGACACGCTCTTAAGTCTAAAATCACCATACGGAGCTATTGACATCATCAAATTTTCATTGTGGAGTCGTTTGCTCAGAAGTCAACTCTCCGGTCAACTCTTTCCATTTAAGCTTCAAATTAAGGATTGTTCTTTTAATTTAATTCTGAATCTTTAGTAAATCAAACTCGACCACATTCGCGGGTCATAATACATATTGCGAAGCTGCTCGAGACCTTAAGTCACTAAACGAGACGTAAATACTTAAAACGACAAGTCGGGTCATTATAGATCCCTCTAACTGGGATCAGATCTCATCGCCATTGGGAACCGTGCTTCCTTAATGTTTTTCATCGCCAATAATAGCTCCATCATGCTTACATTGAAATTATACTCAGATAGTCTGGGGTAGGTGGAATCCCGGGAGCCTGATATCTCTTTGTCCTGCAATTATCTGTTATTCTGGCCACGGTCAACTTTCATGTCGGTAGTGAACCCGTACGTCGACTGGAAACCTCTGTCGCGTCCTTCGGTCCTTTCGTATGGCAAATGGTAGCTTTTAGAGGATCGTCGATCTGTGTCGAAATCATCCTTCAACTTCTCCTTGTTATTCTCTCGATCCCGACCCTTGGTTGATGTTGGGAAACCGAGTTGGTCTTCATCTATTCTCATCTTTGATTTGTAGCGGTTGTAAATATCTTCCCATGTTGTTGCCTGGAACTCGAGTAGACTTTCTTTCAGTTTCTGAAGAAATGTCAGAGCTCCTCGGATTCAACCTCATAGTAAATGCCTCAGCTACCCATTCATCTTGTACGACCAGTAGCAGTATCATTTCCTTCTGAAATCTGGTCACGAATTCTCGCACCAATTCAGACTTTCCCTGCACAATTCTGAATATGTCGGACTTTCGGTCATGTACCTTCTTGGTGCTGACATGGGCCTTGATAAACTAATCTGTGAGCATCTCAAAGGAATCTATTGAGTTCTTAAGTAGAAGTGAATACGATATCAGGGGGCCCTTTGTGAGCATTTCCCCAAACTTCTTCAGCAGGACTGACTCAATCTCGTATGGAGCTAAGTCATCCCCTTTCACCACCATTATGTTGGTGATGATGTGCTCCTGATGGTCCGAAGTCCCAACATATTTTGGTACGTCTGTCATTTTGAACTGCTTCGGTATTAGCTCTGGTATCGCGCTCGGTTTGAACGGTAACTAGATGTACTTCTTTGAGTCTGGTCCTTTCAACACTGGCGGTGCGCCCGAAATTTGGTCAATTCAGGAATTTATTATCCCCATAAAATGCATGAGCTCGGTTTTAAATGGATCATTCTCGTTGTGGTTACCAGATCCGTCGTCGTTCCCCCCAGCCCCGTCAAAGCTGACCTCACCCCTCAGGGCGTTGTTATCAACCCTTAGCATTGTTTGATTTGCGAGAGTAAGGGGAGGAACTAGACCTCTTCCATTCACGTTGGTGGAAGCACCCGACAACGATTGCCTCGAATCTACCATGGTCTGATCTTGCTATGAGAGATGGCCCATAATAGCCTTTTGTTGTCCCCTCATGATCCTCACCATTTTTGCAACGTGCTCGTCTTCAGCATCATCAGGAGTTGCCTTCCAAACGTGTCGTGGATATTTCCCGCCATGGACCGGCGTGGCTACATCCTCCTCATTGCAGGTATCACTGGTCGAATCTTCGTGTTGAGGAAGATTTCCTTGGGTTTCAACACTGTGTGCGATGTTGACATCATTATCTGCCATTGTTTTACGATTCATTGCTAAAAAACAAAGAATCAAACATATTACTAATAGATGCAAGGATCAACTCAATTACGCAACTATCTATGCCCCACAATGGGCGCCAAACTGTTTACCCGTAAAACGGTAAGTTAAATTTGTAACGTGGTTTATAGACAAGTTAATCGATTTGATCCCAAAATAATTAATAAATTAAATAAAATGCAAGACTTAGCGTTGAAACCGAGATTAAGACACCAAACTACTTGGTTTCGGGAGCAAGGCTTCCAGAAGCAATAATAAGAATATCAAGAGACATGAAATAAAGTATTATTGAGTTTAGAACAATGTGTAGCATAAGTTTGTCAGAAATTTCGTGTCTTACAATGGTTGTTGAAGTCACTATTTATAGTTACACCTAGGAAACAAGGTCCTAGGATCAAGCCCATCTTAAATGATAATTATGGGGCCATTGATGAATGTGTAACGGCATAGTATGAATGCCAAAATTCTCTGTAACGGATTGTGTATTTAATACTGAAGAATATTTTTCATTGAATGTCATCGGGTGACAAATATTTGTTTGTCTTTGTTAGCAATATTCCCTTTGGGTTCTGCCCGGTGCCAATCGAAGTTGCTGTCCCCGATCTTGGTTTCTACTTGCCTCGTTTTTCGTATGTCTCTGGTTCCACGTGTCGCTCTATTATTTGAGTTTTTAATACGAAACGATTTTACCCTATACACTTTTACGAAAAAGGACAGTAAAGGTTCAATTTGTGATTAGTATTATTTATAAAGAAAAAATAAATTTAAACATTTATTATAAAAGAATTCATTAAAATATATAAAACATAAAGTAAAAAAATAAATTAAAATTTTCAATCAATGTAAAATATAGTTATTCCAAAGCAATAATATTGAGTGTTTGATATTACTTATAGTTTGCATGATAATTTAAGTATATCAAAATACATCATTCAATATAAATTTAAAATCTACTCGTAGGAATAGGAGAAAGAGAGAGAAAATATGACTAAAATAAAAAGTAAAGAAATGTATAGTAGAAATAAAAAGGAAAAGGAAAATAAAAATATTAAATTAACGAGGGCTAATTTAAAAAATATAAATTTATTGTAAGGTTATTTTTGTCTTGAACAAATTAATTTTCTGCTTCTTGGAAGAAGATAGAATTTGTAGCTTCTCCCCCAGAGCCAAAAAATTATTTCTGTTACTGGTCAAAAGTACTTTTTAATTTTGGCCAAACACATTAAATATTTCAAAAAGTACTTCTTTAACAAAAAAATATATATTTTTGGCCTCCCAGAAACTTGGTTGAACATGCTCTTATTGTAGTCGTTCCTTTGTCTTGACTGATATAGAGTTGTAGATTATCTATATTATTATAAAAGTACGAATGTTCCACGCTAAATGTTACAAAAATATCCCTAAAATATTAACAGACTTTTATACCCTTCATAACTTAAAATTATTTCTTCAAGAAAGTACTAGCGTGGGATAAAATTGTAATGTTTATTGTCTACTTTACAGGAGTTTGAAGTCAAGTTATAATAGATTTTTTTTAAGTCACAAGTTAATGGAAGTTCAAATGCCACAATTCAACTTGGTCAAGACAACACTGGTTACTTGAATGATTTTGAATTAATCTCAATTTTAATTTTCTGGTCTTGCCACAAACGTGTAGTAGTATATGATTGAGTATTTTGGTTTGAAAATTTCTTGCTAAAAGAGTCTCAATTTACATAGGAATCGATTAATCTAAGTTTATTTTAATTAAAGGTGACACATTACTACCCATCCATAAGTTGATTCTCTAGAGAAGCGAATTTCTCAATTTCGACCTACTTCATACGACTTATAAGAGGTTAATTAAGGAGGAATTTGAACTATGATTATGGTGGTGCTAAGCGGTATAGTACGTGAAAATTATTTTGTATGTTAGATGGTTCATTGGAGTATTATGAATCTATAAGATGTATTGAAAATTATTTTCATGAAGAGATTGTTAGACGAGGCAATAACCTGGATGATTTTTCCAATATTACAACTTACAAGGAGGAGCTATGGTATTTTAAGTTTTAAACTTTGGGTTTGAGAATTGTATTTTGCTATAGCTAATTTTTTTTTTTTTGTTGGATGTTTTTTCTTTAGTTCCTTGAATGATCTTTTCTGTTTAGGCACTTGCCTGCATTGTCATGATTTTTAGACTACCAAATTATAATACTTCAAAGCTTAATTTCAATCAGTGTATAAGTTATTGGTTATCTGAGTTTTGTTAGTGCAATTTCAACTGCTACAAATTCGTATAAAATTGAACTTACTATCTTCCTATATATATACGAGTTGTGTTGGAACGATGTAGTGTTCGATGTGGACTAAATTGAGGAAAAGGTAAGATGTTGAAAAGGAAGATATATTTAGAATAAACAAGCTAAATTAGTAAAGAATTGTAGGATTGGATTAGCAGATATATTTCTATGTGGGGAAATATGTAATCAACATTAGTATTGAAAATCTATTATGAATTGGCTAAAAAGAGGTACGGTGTTTCTGTCTGAGTTTAAAGATTTTTAGGTCGAGAATATTTACAAACATATGCCTATATCTTCAAAAAAGACAAAAACACATCACAATATTTTTTGGACATAAGAAAGTGACTTAATAATTAGATAGGTAAAGTGACATTGTCTTGACATAACAATTTTTTTATATGAAGTTATATGAAGAAATTTCTTTTCACATTATCTTTTAACAATTAGCTAGAGATATACGTGCAAAGCACGTACATAGAAACTAGTATATTTAAATTTATCGTCGTATATGAATAGTGGTCGAGCGATACTTCACACCTACTCACTTAACCTCTTGGATTCACCTCAACAAAAAGCACAAATAATCAATAGCAATGTTTTTGTTTTTTGTTGTACTTTTAAGATGTAACGACCCGGCCGGTCATTTTGAGTATTACAGCCCCATTTTCTTATTTACTGCTCTATTTATACTTTATAGTAGTATTATGACCTATCGGATTAATTAGTTCGTGTCCGGGAGAATTTCAGAATGAATTGAGACACTTAGTCTCATAATGGAAAGTTTAAGTTGGAAAAGTTGACTGGATATTGACTTATGTGTAAACGACTTTAAATTTGAATTCTGATGATTCCAATAGCTCCATACGGTTCCGAAAAATTATTTGGAGGTCCGTACTGGAATTAGGCTTGAAATGGCGAAAGTTGATTTTTTGAGAAGTTTGACCCGTGGGGGTGACTTTTTGATATCGAGGTCGAAATTCGATTTTGGAAATGGGAATAGCTTCGTTATGTCATTTATGACTTTGTGTACAAAATTTGAAGTCATTCCAGATTGATTTGATGTATTTCGGCACAAGATATAAAATTTGAAAGTTCTAAGTTCATAGATTTTCAATTGGGGTATGATTCGTCATTTTGATGTTATTTGATGTGATTTGAGGCATCGAGTAGGTCGGTATTATGTTATGGGACTTGTTGGTATATTTAATTGGGCTCCAGGGGGGCTCAGGTGAGTTTCGGACGAGGTTCAGATCATTTTCGTGTCATGTTGCATTGCTGGAGGTATGTTGGTTCTGGTGTGATCGTACCTGTGGCTGGGTTGCGCAAGTGCGATGGTCGCAGGAGCAGAGGAAAAGGGCGCAGGTGCGAGGGTCTTCGCAAGTGTGGAGATTTGTGCGCAAAAGCGCGACCGCAGACGTGGTCTTAGGCAACGCATAAGCGATATGGGATGACCAGGTTATTCTCGCAGAAGCGAGATGTTTTCCGCCTAAGCGAGGGTCGCAGGTGCGACCTCTTGTTCGCATATGCGAAAACCCTAGGCAGAACCCTTTAAGTTCGGGGTTTCGCTATTTTCACCATTTTCGGATTTTGGAGTTCGGTTTGGGCGATTTTGGAGAGGACTTTTTTCACACAACTAGGGGTAAGTGTTCTTGACTCCATTGTGATTATATTCCATGAATTAATCTTCGTTTTCGAAGTTAGATTGTTGATTTTTCTAGAGAAATCGGAGGAATTTCCTACAATTTCATAAAATAAATTTCCAAGATTTGAACATCGATTCGGAGTCGGATTTGAGTGAAATTAGTATGGTTAAACCCGTAAATAGATGGATTGTCGGATTTTGTGAGTTTCGTCGGATTCCGAGATGTGGGCCCCACCGATAATTTTTGGGGTGTAATTTCAAATTTTACGCGAAAATATTAGTATTTTGTTATGGAATTAAATCCTATAAATTGTGTGGACTGAATCAAATTTATTGTGGCTAGATTCGAGCCGTTCAGAAGTTGATACGCGCAAAATGGGATTTCTGGAGCATTGTTTAGCTTGCTCGACTTTGGATTCGTCACGTTCGAGGTAAGTAACTCTTCTAATGTTGGAGCTGAGGGTATGAGCCCTGATTTTACGTGCTATGTATTTGGTGTCGAGGTGACGCACATGCTAGGTGACGGACGTGTGGGCGTGCACTGTGTGAACTGTGACAGTTATTTTTGTGTACTGTGTAGTTATCTAAACTTGTCTGAAATCATGAAATCTCTACGTACTAGAGTTATCAAAATGTGATTCATGCTATAAACTATGTTTAGACTACATGTTTATCCTATTGGGACCCACCGATATTATTTCTGCTGTTAAGTTATCTGCTTTCATTATATTACATACTCAGTCATATGCATATCATATTTCAGTCTCTGTTGTTATTTATTGATACATCATATCATCATTTTCGGGCTATTTTCATGATATTGTGAGCCCATGAGAGAGAGACTGGAGAGATTGATAACTGAGTGAAGCCGAGGGCCTGATTGATTCTGATATTGATACTAATTTATGATAGCGCTTGGGCTGAAGGAGCCCCATATACAGTGCCGAGTGGTTGAGTATTCGAGAGTGTGAGCATATGAGGCTGTCAACATGGTGCATCACATATAACAATTGCATTAACATGCACACATGACGTACACGCATATAGATGTATTTTTCTCATGTTATACGATATCACGTCATTCATGATTTCTCACATGTGTTGACATATGGTCATAATGATGCATTTGTTTTACACTGATTATCTGGAAAGAAAATGAGACATCGTAATTACCATTGAAAAGATTTTGGGAAAATTACTGTTTTCAAACTTATTCATATTTTTGGCAACTCCGGTAAACGATTTGGGTTTTTATTTATGTATTTGGAAGGCAGAACTATTTTCAGAAATCATGTTTTTGTTGAGCATTTGATTATTGAGTTACTTCTGGTATTACTTGTTTTATGTTGTTATGAACTATTGTTGGTTATTGAAGTTGGGACCCGACCTTGGTACAAGTTCGTCACTACCTTCAACCTAAGGTTAGGTTTGTTACTTATTGAGTACATGGGGTCGGTTGTACTCATACTACATTTCTGCATCTTGCATGCAGATGTTGGCTGCTGCATTCGTGGGAGCTGGATATGAAGATGTACCTGTGTTCCGGTTGTAGCTGCCTCTTGTTCATGGTAGCATTAGATTCATAGACTCTGTTTATGTACTATTCAAACATACGATGTATTTTACTTCATGCCAGTTTTATATACTCTATCCTTAGAAGCTCATGATTCGTACTACCAGTTCTTTGGGAAATGTATTAGTTTTATATATCTTATTTTAATTAATTGCCTTATTAATTTCATTGGAATTGGTCAATGGGTAATTGGCTTACCTAGCGGGTCGGATTAGATGTCATCACTACTAGTTGGATTTTGGGTCGTGACACAAAAAACCCGCAAAAGTGTTCATTCCAGTTGGAAGGCAAATAAAAACTTATTCCCAAATGTGTATTAGTCACTTTCTTTATCGAGTTGATGTTGTGACGTGTTTATATTATATACTCGCACTGAGTCGGATCCAGAATTTGATAACTACGAGTGTCATTTTCTTTAGTTGAACCTACCATTAGTGAAAAAGATTGAATTAAGATGTACATTTAATCATTTCGATACGTGTTGAAATAATTCAGATTGGGTTGGTTCAGTCCATTTGAATTAATATAATTCAATTTACACGTTTTTTAGTGTATAAATAAACATGTGATTACCAAACCATATAAGTTTTATACATTTCGATTTAGTTCTCTCGATCCAAATCCTACTGAATAAATAGAATAAAATTATAAATTAGCAAAGACACCCCTTCAATCTATATGTAGCTAGATTAATATTATGTTTATTGATGTTAGAGGTGTTCAAACCGAACCGGAAAATCGCACCAAACGGAAAAATCAAATCAAACCGATTAAAAAACCCGACTAGGTTTGGTATTGAGTAAAAAAATTTGAACAAAACCGACATATAAATATATAATTTTATATATATTTTTGTATTTCATCACCTTATTTGCTACCTCATCCATGAAATTTTACTTTCCGTCTTGCATCTAATGTTGCTAATCACACTTAAAAATATGAAAAGAGATCTTTGTGTGTGATTCTTGGAGAGAAAGAACCTTATTTCTTTGTATTTTCAATTTTTATATGTGCTTGACTAATTTTGGTAAGTCTTATTAGTAGCTAGAGGTTGGTAAGTTAGGATTTTTTTGGGACATTTCTCGAAGATTCCCTATTTTCTACCAAGTTAACAACTAGTACAATTACTAATTTTTAGTCCTAGGATAAGCCTTCTATAGAGTGACTTGGGCCTATTGGGCTTAGACTAACAATACTCTCAAGTCAGATACAACCAACAAGCCCATTAACGTTCGTGGATTAGGGCTTGATTCAAAGGTGTTGCAAAAGCTTTTCTTCTTCTTTCTCTATCCGTCGAGGTAGAAGAAGTCAAACATATCAGCAGCAGCCGCGGGGGGAAGCGGAAGCAGCAGGCGGAGCAGCCATGGTGAATGCCTTTTTCTAGAATATTCCAGTAGCTTCTACACTCTTTCCACTTACATTTTTTTTGTTAATTTTGTTATTTTCTGTTCTCTTCAGGGTATCGATCTAGTTGCCGGAGGTAAGTCGAAAAAGACTAAACGCACTGCCCCAAAATCCGACGATGTTTATCTCAAGCTTCTTGTCAAGGTTTTTCATTTTTCCTTTTAAAACTTCTGTCTTTATAAATATATTGCACTTTTTGGATAATGTACTGAGAATTGTATGGCTAATTGGGTAATGTAACAGCTGTACCGTTTTCTTGTGCGGAGGACTGGGAGCCAGTTCAATGCCGTGATACTGAAGAGACTGTTCATGAGCAAGATCAATAAAGCTCCCTTGTCTCTATCACGCTTGATTACTTACATGAAAGGAAAGGTAATTGTTATTCAGCCCTTTTAGCTCTGTTTTACCTTACTGATCTATGAGTTTAAACTTATTTACTGTGATTAGTTGTTAGAATGTTCTTTCTTATTGATTTTAATTTGGTTGTTCTGGTCTGAGTTAATTTTGTTACTTGAATAGCTTACACTTGCTGCCCAATAAGGGGGTCCTTTGGCTCAAGGACTAGTTATGCAGCATTTGATTGTTAGACAGTGAATAATAATATGCTGTGAATAGTAGTAATAGGTTCCATATTAAAGTCAGAATAATCTTAATTCTTATATTGTTGATACACATGTTCTTGTTCCTTACTCTATCATGTATAAAATAACGCATAGATTAGTTATATAATGCAAAGTTTTATTCCTCAAACCATTCAGAGTTTTATGCCAGAAATTAAATGTTTGATTATGTCACGACCCAACTGGAGGGTCATGACTAGCATCCGGGCCATACTTGCCGAGCACCAATGTACATTTTATCTAACCTTCCTTATTATCTTTAAGGGCCGACAATATCAATATAAATGGTAGACATGGATCATGAACATCTAACAATGAAAGATAATGTCATGAACATACATAACATGGGACGACAAGACTGTCAAGAAACTATATATATAAGGTACGAGCTACCATGCTGCCATGAAAGACTATACAACAAAAATCAACCGACAAGGCATTCCAAACCATACATGAGTCGACACATGTCTATGAGCCTCTAAAGGAACATAAGTGCTACAACATTGCCGGAACAGGGCCCCAACATACCCATAATGTCTATAACAAAAATGCATACCAAGACCACGGCAAGTCCGGAGAAGGGATCTCGCCAATAACCGCTGAACTGGACAGCCTACTGTGGTGGGGGAGCTACGTCTACCCGTCTATCATGACCTGCAGCAAGACATGCAGCGTCCACAAATAAAAAGGACGTCAGTACAAATAAAGTACTGAGTATGTAAGGCAGGAAAGCATAAGTAAGAACAGTAATGTAAACAAGGATAGAGAATATACAACCTGTGACATCTGGGTACCTCCGAGGGATATTGACATGAAATACATGATACATACATATATATACTTAAACTTTTAAAACATATGCCTTTGTGGGCATCATCATCATCATATCGTACCCGGCCGTAATAGGCTCGGTAAAATGTACCCGGCCATCATAGGGCTCGGTAGAATCGTACCCGGCCACGTGGAGCTCGGTAAAACCCAACTGATCAGTGGTTGCACAATAGGTGCCGTACCCGGCCGTCTATAGCGCGGCTCGGTAGAGTATAATAGATACATATATATGATGCATGCTGGACTCATTGGAATCACATTTTGAACCTTTCGGAGTGACGTAAGGTCGGTATCCTTCGTACA
>AWOL01S0023705.1:175592-188394 GCA_000715115.1 Nicotiana otophora
TGGAAGTATGAGAGTTACAACCATAAGTATTGGAGTAGTGAGAGTCATGGAAGAATAGTATGTATTATTCCTTTGGTGGTTATGGACTTTAATATTTTATAACACCTATATATATATATAATTTTCAGAAACCACTATAGTTTAGTGGCTATTAACGTGCTATAGCTATATATCCATATTTACTGCCTGTAGCTACAATTTCATTGCTACTTTGCTATGTTCCATGTATTCACGCGACTGTATTAATAAATAGAGTGAGGTAATTTGCCTAAAAAATAAGGATTATAAATGTTTTATTCTATATTTAATGTATTCGCGCGACTGTATTTATAAATACAATGAGGTAATCCGCCTAAAAATAGGGATTATAACTGTTTAATAATAGAAAGCGTAATAAATCAACGTGTGTCAATTCGATTGTATACACTGTATTTAGTTCGGATGTATTCGTGCTTATATATTTTACATTGTATTCAATTTCATTATATTGAATTCAGTTGTATTCAAACAACAAAAAATCAAGAAATATGGTGTATACAACTCTATTCAATTCGGTTGTATACACTCATTCAATTCACCTATATTCATTCTTAACTATTTTATATTGTATTCAATTCGATTGTATTCAAACAATAACAAAATCACACTCTGAATGCACTTCAGACTAAGGTATTAGTGAAAAATAATTGAATCCGAAATAGGATTCCAGTGAAGTAGAAGAGTGTAGAAAAACTATTTTGGATTTCATACCCAATAGATGGCATCGCTCTTTGTGAATAGAATTAAAATAATAACAATAATATATAAAAACAACTGGTAATATTGAAGAAATGGTTTCATTTTTGGGAGATCGGGAGGGTAGCTAAAGGCAGGGGTAAAGAAAGAAAAGAGTTCAATGAGAATAAATATTATATCAATCAATTGGATATAAAGCAGTAACTTTTCTCCTTTAATTCGTTTGGGAGATCTAGCCATGACTACAGATTGAGCTTTTAAAAATTTGAAGCAGAGTCGTTGGAAAAAAAGAAAATCTTAAGCAGAGTTGCCGAAAATCTGAACAGATCTAGTCATAGCGGTGAATCGCCGGAGAAGACAGCCTTGCCGAAGTGAGGGAAAAGGGAGGGAGAATTGAGGGAGAAGAAAGAGGGTTGAGGGAAAAATTGAGGAATCAATTGTATATATTTGTACTTTGCTATAAAATATAAAAAATGACTATAAATAATAATATTTTAAAAGTGTTTTGGTTTATAATAAATATAGTGCATTATTTAGCTATAAAATTTTCTTGTAAATAAAGCAGGCCCTTTCTTTTTTTAAAAAGGCCGGTCCAAGTGATTTAGGAAACATAACTGGACAGTATTATAAAAACTTTTACAGGATCTCACCATAATTACTTAATTAACATTTTTGGCAATTATATATTTGCAAATATAACATAATCCAATTGGAAGAAAGTCACACGTTTCCTTAAGCATTTAATAGCGTTTCTTTGCTACTCCCTATGTATCATATTATTTGTCGAGTTTTTTTTACATGCCCCTTAAGAAATATTAATTAGGAAAAGAATTAGACTATTTTACCCTTATTTATGTCTTAAGATAAAATCTCTCTTCATTGGATATTTATTCTATTTATGTATTATCTCCATCTTCAAGAATAATTATTACTAAGGGTATTAAAAGAAAAAAAAATAAATTTTGTCTTGAACTTCTAAAATGACAAATAATTTGAGACAACTATTTTTAGTAATCACAGCTGATAACATGTGAAGGAGGGAGTAATTTATTACTTAAAAGATGATTTTTATCTTTCTCTTTCAAGAATGGTTTCGTCATAAATGATGATTTTATTGGTACTTTCTCACTCTACTAATTATGGTGGTTATACACATTTTATCCACATGTATAAATGATTTTTGTACAGATAAATGTGAATGTTTGGATAATGATGCACACTAAGATAAATAACTACTCCTATTATATACCATTATATATAACTGGTATACAGAATAATTATCTAATAAGTATATTATGAAGTATATTTAAATATTATTTTTATATAATATTATATATAGGATATATGTATACATAATTCTTTATCAAAATGAATATACATGATATAAATTCGGAGTATATTGAATTTTATTACTCAAAATGTATCATATATTTATTTTATAAATATTATATATTCAGAGTACATCATAGTTGTATATATTTCATATAATATTGTTGTTGTATACAATGTATATAAAAAACATAAATGATATAATAATAAAATAATATATATTCATTTGTGTTTATTTGTGCAGTTTATTTAGTAAATATTACAGATTTATTTTTGTTAATAAATCTAAATATTAAAATTAAAAGTGATAGAGTAATCATGAGAAGGACGGGGTATAAATTGATAAGAATTAAAAGTGATCCCCTTAATTTGAGGGTCAATATTTATATAGTTTCTAAACCTTATAAGTCATAACTACCACACATGAGCATCTTGTTAAATCTGCTATTTTTAAAACAAATCAAAAGTAATGTTATTTTGCACTACACTGTATTCCCTCGAGTGTGCACCACCTTCACCTGCCGGTTCTCGGTCAGGTGCGCATCTTCTCAAGCTTCAAATAGGAATCGAGCAAGACATCCTTAAATTACACAATTTTTTTTTTTAATTTTTAACGAAACCCATATCCAAGGTTTGTGAAATTCAAGATTATTAAGGCTTTAATGGAGGGACTGATGAGTTTTCAAGCGCAATCTGTTCGTGCTGTCTCTAGAGAGCAAAGCTCGGTACCACTTCCTACATTTTCTCCAAAAATTACTAGAGTTTCTGTTCGGCCAATTGGAATGGTGAGAAAGTCCAAGTTGTTTAATTCATTTGTTGCTTCAGTTCAGCCCGTTGAAGCCTCTGCTGTTACCCCTTTTGACAATACATTACCATCTAAAGGTAAAGATGGATCTGATATCATTCTTGGTGGGGCTAATATGTATTGTGTATGTTTGTGTGTCTGTAAGTGAAAAGTCTGAATCTTGTTTTGTTATGGATTGGTTGTTTCTAATTTCTCTATTCATGCATGTAAAATGAATATGGCCTGTGTCAGTGCATATGTGTGTGTGTAAGTGAAAAGTCTGAATCCTGTCTTCAAAAACTATAAAATTTATGGAGCCATTTCCCATAATTTTGCTAATCATGCTTGTAAATGAAATTGGCCTGAATATTTTCTCAAAAAATGAAATTGGCCTGAATAGAAATATAGAGAATTCAGGTTATCAAAAAGAAATATAGAGAATTCATGTAGCTGACTTCAACTAGTTTGGAATTGAGACGAAGTTGATTGATTGATGATCAGTAAAATGAGATATGGATTGAGTTTTATTATGGAGGGAATTGATTATGACTATGTAGCAAACTGATGGTTTTCTGAATTATGTTAGAGGTTCTTGATGTTTGGAAAAATGCGAATGCTGTATGCTTTGATGTGGATAGCACTGTGTGCATAGACGAGGGCATAGATGAGTTTGCTGAGTTTTGTGGGGCTGGAAAGGCTGTAGCAGAATGGACTGCTAGGTTAGCTGCTTTTTTAAAATGTAGCAGATAATAGTTATAATCGAATAATATCAAATGCTATAGGATTTCATATCGCATTTATCTTGACTTTGACAGGGCAATGAATGGCTCTGTTCTTTTCGAAGATGCATTGGCAGCTCGTCTGTTTCTTATCAACCCTTCATTGTCCCAACTCCAGGATTTTCTTAAAAGACCTCCACGGTAACGATGTGCCTTTTATCACCTATGGTACATAAGGTTTCCATTTCTATGAACTATTGTTGCGATTTTCTTCAAATTTTCACCTTTTGTGGATTTGCTTTATAGGTACAGAGTATTACTATCTGCTATTCCTTTTAATTAGGGGCCTTGGTCATAACTGCCAATTTAGTTATTTGAAAAAACTTCTGACTGAGCATGCTATATGGTCATGGTTATCAATTTTTTTCCCTTTGAATTCTTAAAACCTCTAGATGTAGCTGTCTGGATTCATTATTCCTGCAACTTGACTCATTACAGAAATGTTGTAATTAACACAAAAACTATCAGTTAATAGATTCTCCAAAGCAATCAATACATTAGGAAGTAGTTAGGCATAATTTAAAATGCTATTTTTTTTTAATGAAGTACTCCAATTGCATTAGTTAATGCATCGAGAAGATGCAGAATTATAGAAGGAGAAGGAATAGCTCCAGTACAAACCAGGAGCTAGTTGTTCTTTCCTAACCTCCGGGAGCTGTAGCCCTCTTTATTAATTGTCCTAAGAGTTAAGTCTTACAGTTCAGACATGTGACAACTCACAACAGTGGTAGTAGTATTAAATACTCAACCACCCTTCAGGATCTTTCAAGGATTAGCAAATTTTAAGAGAGGCCGTGGCCCCGGCCAGCTCTTTCTTCAGTATGGCATTACAAAGGAAAAGAGATGGCTTGACTAGAAGAGCCACTTGAGTTTTCATCAATTATAAAATTGTTGCGAAGTGTCATAACCAGTTTTTATTGTAAGCCTGTGATAAAGATAGACCATAACATAAGCTTGAGTCTGGGCTCAGCCTTTGTTATATAAAAGTTTTGCCATGGTTACAGTTAATTGGTTCCTCCAAATTTCATACCTGTATTCCTTCAGCCATCTGTTAGTTTGTGAATAACAAAGATATACAGCTTTGTGTAATTGACTTTCAGTATATCTAAGTCCCCAGTGAAAATGCAAATCAAATAAAGAAAATCAAACTTCCCGACAAGGAATATCGCTACCTTAGGACCGTTATAGTTACGGCCGCCGTTCATGGGGCTTCGGTCCCCGGGCCCTGGAGGACTGACAGGCACACTGTTCCAAATGTTCCTGGAAATTCTTGCTCCCATTGGACCATTTGTATCTGTGCACTCAGCAAACTGTGTCTCCCTACTTGGCATAGCTATAAATTCATCGATAGCAATTCTAAAGGAAATCCTGTACAATTTATAAATTTTGCAAGTGAAAAGACAATTTTTTTTGTATTAATCAAAATGGTATAAGATAATCTGGCTAGTTCAATCCCTAAAAATTGCCAAACAATTCAGTTCTTTATGGTGTCTCTTTGAAGCTAGTTGATTGTTTTTTTTAATCAGCTGGGGTTTTTGAAATATTTTCAAAGATAATCTTGCCTAATCCATCGATCCCTTAAAAATTCCAAATAAATCAACTATTGTGTGGTATCCCTTTGAAGCTAGTTGATTGATTGCTTTATAAAGCTTAGGCTACTGAATCTTTTCTGGTTGTGATTGGTGCAGACTTTCTCCTGGCATTGATCTATTGGTCAAGAAACTGAGGGATAAAAAGAAAGATGTTTATCTGGTCTCAGGCGGGTTTCGTCAAATGATCAATGTACTTCCCTTGTTGAAATGTCTAGTTTATGGTTAGTTTTATTTGTTCATCTTGCACCTGATATAAACATATTAAAAGATATGCTGTTGTGTTTTTGCACTTCTTATAATATTAGGAAGTTTCAAACTTTCCCCATGAGTTTTGAACATCATTCTGGATATTTTTCTATTCTTCACCGCTGTTGCTAATTTCCAAGTTTTATTTTGCAAAGTGCTTTGCTGGGAACAGTTAAAATTGGCTGGTCATCTTCTTGCATAGATGTTATCATATGCATGAACTATGAATAGGTTATGCTAATAAAATTTTTCAGTAATTGGAACAAGGGGTGTCAGGGCAAACCTGAAAACAAGAATTTTTTGGTTCGCTACCTTAGATTTGTGTCATCACTTGGTTCTGTTTACCATAGTGTCCAATTAAACTTTCAAAAAATTCTGCTAGTTACCCAATTATTTGGGTGAAAAATGTGTTCTGATGACTGTAGTTTGATCAGTCGTCATTCTATCTCCATATCAGATGTGTGTCCTTATTTTTTTTTTTCCTTAGAAGTTGTGGTGATCCCACAATGTGGTGTATTATCTCTATTTTTTCTAACCATAACTCTTTCCTGAAGCCTGTCGCATCAATCCTTGGTATACCACTTGAAAATATTTTTGCCAATCAAATGCTCTTTGGGAGTAATGGAGAATTTGCTGGGTTTGATAAAAACGAGCCAACTTCAAGGAGTGGTGGAAAACCTACTGCTGTTCAACAAATCAAAAAGGTTGGTGTTGGAACAACTGGTGATGTAGTTGCTTTTTTTAAGACATTGTTTTTAAAGATTGCTCATAAAGCTAAGTAATCTTTCAGGCTCATGGATACAACTCAGTAGTGATGATTGGTGATGGTGCTACTGATCTTGAGGTAAGTAACCAATACGTTCGTCTCCTGTTTGACCACCAACTCCAATCACCCAAAGGGTAAAAAATGGGTGATGGATGGAGTGATATATCTAGCTTTTGTTTAAAAATTTAAAAAACAAACTTTGCAAACTCAGTTTTTGAGTATTTTTGCAAACTTCGTTTGTTTGAGTTGTTTTCGCCAAAACAAAAAAAAGGAGTTAGTGGGTTTTTTAAAGATTTCCAAACTCAGTTTTCAAAACTTTCAAAAACTCAGAAATTCTAGAAAGTAGTTTTTGAATTGTTAAAAGATTTTAAAAACTGAGATTAGATCTTCGGGAAAAATTGTTGTTATTTATTTATTGCAGAACAACTTAAACAGACAGAGTTCGCAAAAACTCAAATTATTTGGGCAAACTTTGTTTTTGAAAATGTTGAAAGCAACACCATCAAACTTGTTTGCTCTTGTTTATACTATTTTGTGAATTGTTTGAGGATTCTGAATGATATATCTGGTGACAACTTTGCACTTCTCTGCAATTTTTGTTGCAGGCTCGTATGCCAAGTGGTGCGGACTTGTTTATTTGCTATGGAGGAGTACAACTAAGAGAATCAGTTGCAGCTAAAGCTGATTGGCTGGTGTTTAAGTTTAATGACTTGATTAACTCATTGGAGTAATGTGCTATCGGATCTTCACTCTTTCATCAATATTTCGCGTCTTCACTCTTCCATCAAATATTTCTTCTCGGGGCTTTATGCAGCTTTGTAGTTCTGTTCTTGATGTCATTTATTTGGCTCTTAAATTTTGCTATGAGGTATTGTGAAAAAAATTTGAAATCTTGGAAACTGACTTCATTATGATTGGGAGCTAAACCGTCGTCTTGTTACTGCATTTCTTGAGAACTTATTGCGTTGTCACCAGCCAGAATGAATGGCGTTCACTAGAGAAGAAGCTATCTTTAATATAACAACCGTCTTCCTCGTCTTGTATTGTCTTTTCGATCTTAGCTTGATATATAGCAAATGTTGTAAATGATTCACTGTTACCTTTCTGGCCTGGTTTTATGTCTTGGCTTGCATGACAATGACAATATATGAAACAAGAGCAACATAATCATTTTGTATAAAAAGATACACATTATATTTAAATTTAATGGTCAAAAAGCCTGATTCTTTTATTAACTATTTCATTCTTTTGGTTCATACATATGTAATACTTAAACACTGGTCACTGGTAAGTGCTCAGTAGTTTCAATGGCCAGGACCTGAAATGAGTGCTGCCCAATAATACCAGCTCAGTAGCTGTTTTACCATCCGTAAGTTGCCACAGAATGCACATCTTTTCAGGTTTCAAGTTCATTGGTTCAAGGAAGAGGACCTGGTAGGTATTTATACTGTCGTAGAGGAGAGTCAGTTTTCGGACTTCCGGTGTTTGCAAAGTCATTGAAAAATAGTCTATTTTGCTGAACTACGGAAAGTTACAGCATAATTTTGCTGAAGTACGTCCAAAGTTTCTTACATCTATTCTTTAAATGCAGAAAGTGGGAGCACAGCACCATTTAGTGGATGCAAAATTCAAGTTCCTACTAAGTTTGTGGTGGATGAACTTGGACACGACGTATCATGTTCCTGGAACCAAGGAGTATATACACAATGGTGGTTTCAAGAAAGAAGTGCCTAATTTGCTGGAGGTTGTTATAATGGAGGAAGTAGGTCACTTCATCAACCAAGAAAAGCCTAGTAAATGCCCACATTTATGATTTTATTCATAGGTTTTAATCAACAGATGCCCTCTTTGTCGTCCAGGTTACTGCAACTTCATCACTTGAAATAAGCAATGATACAATATACACGGTAATGCTACCACTTTAATGTATATCTATGATTGACACTGCATTTTCCTTTTCTATAAATCACTGGAGTTTTTGGTAGAATTTGAGGTGTACTTGTTGAAGTTTGTGACATAATAAGATACCCAATCAGATTTGTGAATTTGGGAACTCGATGGATAGAAAGCTGGAGTTCACCACTTTGTTTATAAGTCCTGCTTTGACATGCATTTTTTTTCACTATATAAAGAATATAATGGAAAGAAGAGGGGTTTCTCTTCTCGCAATTCTTTCTTTGTTTGGGATGATTTCTGTCCTTTCTCAATCCCCCACATACCAGCAGAGGAAATACACACTAAAAGAATAAGAAAAATGATTGCCTGATCTTTGTCACATGATACCTAACAGATTAGTACAAGTGGCAAGCGAAACCACGATAAATCCAAAGAAAATCTTTATTTCCTCGGTTTCTTTTCCAATTTGGGGAGAAAGAATCCCTGAAAATATAAACTAGCTCCAACAGATTACGGCGAAGAAGTGATAATGGCATTGGTACACTGCAGCATTGGTCTTCACTGGTTAAAACATACATTTTTATCCAATACTCACATCCATTCCCTCCAATACCCGAAAATTCTTTGGTTGTTTTTGAAAATGTCATCAGTGACGAAAACTTATTTGGTATAGGACTTGGAGCAGTGGAATTTTTCTTATGATCCCCCATGACATCTACTCTGTGCAAGCTGTTGCTCATCTCTGTTCTCATGCTTTTTCCACTTGAGTTATCATTGCCTTCTTCAACACTATGTTAGACTGCTGGTGTCTCTCTAATATGTATGCCATCTTGGCCGAGGTGGCCATGATTTCTACCTGCAGTCCTGGCAGAGTATTATATTGATAACTGTTTCCTCTCAATGGTAATGCACAAAGTCTACAAACACTGCCAGCCTTTATCTAAGGCTTGAAACGTTTAGACCTTACCTAGAATGTGCTGTATACTTGTCTGAGTAGGTAGGTAATGACTGAGGAGAATGCTCACATTTTACCTAGATGTAAGCATGTAAACATTAATTTTGATATGAGATCCAGGACCAGCTTGGAACTAGAATGGAGAACCCAGGAAGTTGTTGCCTACTGTTTTGAATTTTGATATACAGTACATAAATAGATCAGAAGGAATGATAAAGATATCATGTAAGAATTCAAGTAATAGATGAGTATTTTATTTAACAATGAGATGTTTCTGGCAAGGAGAGAGATATTTGAATTTAGCAAAAGGTTAAAATGGCATTGGCGAGAAATTGAATAGAGGTGTACAGATTGCAGTTCAGGACTTATATGTTGATGGAAGTGAAAACAGTGAATCTTTTATGACTGTCCACTTTCTTGGAGGTCACTGTTCTCTTTAGTGTTACACAAATGGAATTATGGATAGCAGGAAACCTGTTGCTCAGTAAAATATATTTCCAGGAATGTCCTGCTTTCATGTGTGGGAAGACCACTTTTTATACTAAGTTTTTAGTTTCTGACGAGGAATGGAGCTACATATGTGTGAAGGTAGATCAACTCCTTTTTTGTATGTTTGGATTATAACTTGCCATATTATTACTTTTGTTTCCTGTCTACAATGATGTTGGTAGCCCCAACATACTAATTCATTGAAAAGAAAGTAGTAGAAATTGGTGAAGGCTCTGTGGCTCTATTTCTACATTGGTTCCTTTAGTTTCCGGCACTGCTTAGTGTTATGTTATTAAAGGGTTCTGAGCCAGTACCCAGGACCTCCGAAAACCATGGATTCACTGGGTAGTCACCAGGTGCCACCAGGTACACGATCTTCCACATAACAAGGACCTGGTGGCTGTACAATATAGACATGCCGGGCTTGGAGTGGTAGTTCCTGGAAGAGCATATCTATCTCTGGACATTATGTCAGAGATATTATTTGGTAACAGGTATTATGTGTGCAAATCAGGTACATTCCCTTCCCTCTTCTGCCCTAAAAGCTTTCAACCCATGATAGAATACCTGTTCCTCATTTTCAAAATCCTCATAAGAGTGGATTCATTTTCTTTGACTTGCTTTTTGTTCCTTTACTTTTTTCTCTCGAGGGCTTGCAAAGATGGTAATTGTATTTCTCTTGCTGCTTGTATCACAATCCACCTATTAATGAAAAATCACGGCTAGCTCTATTTCCATTGCCCTCTCTTTTTCTTTTTTTATCTTTCAAAATTTGTGGTTTTGCTCTTCTTTTTTTATTCTTTGCCTTGAAATAGTTCGTTAATTTGATAAGAAGACAGAAATTTTATCAAATGAGAGACTAACTTATTTAGCCTTCGGAAAAAAAACCCAACCGTTTATGGATATTTGACCAGAAACTCCATCAGTTATTTCAAATATGAAAAATGAACCTAAATCCTGTTGTTAGAAACTCTTGTGATTTTTGCAGTTCTCTAAGGCATTGTACCTTGCTTCTCCCTTTGCTGCCCCTTGAAAAATATATAGTATATAAAAGAAGTCTATGTTGAAGATACAAGAAAATAAATAAAAGTGTGCTTCTTTAAAAACTTGAACTTTTAGGTGGTACACGGAGTTCAACATGGTATCAAGGCAACTCTTGGCACAACCATTCTCATACTCGTAGGAAAGTCGGGGTCCTCTCTCAAATTAGTTTATTGAGCTGTTTTTTGTCTATCTCCCAATTTAGTGTGTTGAGTTATTAACATGGCTCTAGGCACACTCATTAGTAAGCTTTTTAGATAATTTAACATAGTATGAGAGCAAGCACAAGTTCTGAGTTCAAATTCTCACCGTCATTCACATGCTTGACCTATGAAAAAGATTCAGTTTGCACGTGAGGGGTGCATTGAAGGTATAACTAGGTAAAAAAATGTACCTTTCTAAAAGTTTAAGCTTTAGATAAAGTGGTCACAAATTCAATAGTGTAACTGATTCACATTTATCAGACGTGTGTACATAAACAAATTCATTTTTTTCCCTCGCAGCCTGTAAATCCTTTGAATTTTAAGGATTTTCCCCTGCTTCTCTGCTAGCTACAGCCACACTACATGGCACTTAATATATAATGTGAAAATTATATAACGTGGAATGTCGACCTAGTAATATGTCTTGCTTTGCGAAGGTAAAACATTTTTTGTGTTGTATCAGTGTATGTGGCACAAGCTCTTTTCCACTATGATATCTGGGAACTGGGGAAGTAGAAATGGGATTACATGGCATGTAGAGAGCCAGAATTTTGAAAGGATTTCCTTATAAAATGGTGATCCATTTCCTCCTTGTAAGGTTTCAGTCTTTGGTTCAGATACTAGTGATGCTGAGGAATTCTAGCAGAGGTTCACTGGAGAACTGAAGCAGTATCGCGATTTGCAATGTAGACCACTATATATTTATGCTTGTTAACTTCCATATATTGTGGGCATCAGTTAGAATATTCAGGAATTGCTAATAAGTTGCACTTGTGCTTGTTTTTATTGAATTTATTTTGGTTTTAGCCATTGATTGATGAATCAGTCAGAACATTGGATGATAAGATAAAATGGTAGTCAAAACTTTGTCATCAAATCCTAAAGATGTAGAAACTGGGAGCTTACGGCGCATGGAGTATATGCCTTGGTGGTTTCAAGAAGAGGGACATAACTTGCAGGAGGTTGTTTAATGGGCTTTAACATGCAAATGCCAAGCGAAAATGTAGAGAACCTATTGTTCTAGTAAAACTATTATCATTATTATTTCAATAATATTGGATCAAGACGGGCTTAACGAAGCATACATAGACGGTGAGGATTTATATAGCTGATCCCAAACTTGTTTGACCTACATTGCTAGCTTAATTTGTCTTCCATCACTTGGAATGTGCCCAGAATCTGTGATAACTATTGTGTTGCCACCACTTGAATGCTTGTCCATTTACAACATGAATAATTTCTTCAACAAGGCTTGGGGAATTCATGGTCAAAACTTGATGTGTTGTTGCTCTTTCAGTCCCCCTTTCTCCAAAAAAGTGAAGTTTATGATTCTTGTCCTGATGCTGCAGAACATATTTGCACAATCATTATTATCCAGAGTCTGCTGGTTGGAGGTATATCTCTTTGAGCTTCCAGCTTATTTTTTAATGTTTTACGAAGTATCTCGGAAATGTCTAAAGTCTGGCATCTTTCTTGCATGTGGGAGTGCGACAAAGACTTTCCATTTCTTTTTCGTTAGTTGTGAACCTTGATCTAAATAATATATGGAAATCCAAAAGATTATTAAGGCGAATATGAGCAACTTGAGGAGAAGGGCAAAAGTGCAAAAGTGCACTTGTCCATTCGTACTGCATTTGCCTGATAATATAGATAATTCTGATCCACATCAACTGTGAATATTTTCAGTCTCAACGTATCTGTTTTGTCAGACTTATAAGTGATCTTATAAAAATTATTCTTTCTGCCCTTTCCACTATTTGATTGGGCAAGTATCAAATATTAAATTTACTTGTATTATATTGGAAATAACGGAAAAAAATAGTAGAATAATTGTAAGAAGTTATTTCGGTAGCAGAAATGTTCCATCAAAATTTCGAGCAATTAATAAATGTATTTGAATGAAATTTGGGAACATTGTACAAAGTAATATTATCAATGGACTAGTATTAAATATTCTGCATGGGTTCCTAAATACAAGCTCCTTGGG
>AWOL01S0023705.1:190323-230784 GCA_000715115.1 Nicotiana otophora
GGGGGGGGGGGGGGGGGGGGTGTATAAGCCGATGCCCAATCTTCTACTAGAACAATACAAAGTATTTATTCTCAAGTACAACAAACAAAATACTCCTATTATGGATTGCTTATTTAAATGTTAGAATTTAGACTTAAGTTAGGTTATAAGTTATAACTAGAAAGGACATATGGTGGCTTCACTTAAATTGTAAATAAAATATAAGGTCTGATCCTACTTTGATTATGTGTGAAATAAGTAAGACACGTCAATTATTTATTATTTTTTAAAGGAAATGCAAAGTCAAAAGTAGACAACTAAAAATGAACGGAAGAAGTATATATAGTATATATTAAATACTTTCTCACTTTGTTGTATTTACTGTTTGAAAAGTCAAAGAGGTTTTTGGAACCATGTCTTTCTTAAATATATTTTTAATATTTTAAATCATTAAGTATTAACTTATAATACTATTTATATAGTTTTCATGTTTGTAAATTTTATTTTTAAAAATTTATGTGCAAATTCATATCGAAAATTAAGTGTTTTAGCCCTCATGCTTCAAACCAGGTCAAACAAAGTGGAAGTGAGGGAGTAAGAAGTAATGAAACAATGTTTTTGTTTAACCCGTTACAACATTTTTAAAGGAGATGGAGGCCGCTGAAACTCGTTCCACTATACAATATCTCAAGTAAGAGTGAGGAACCTTCCTCTTCCATTAATGTCTTTCTGCAAAATCTTCTGCACCTCTCTCTTCTTATTCTTCTTCTTTTTCTCCTAAAATAATCATAATGGATGACGACGACTCATCTACTACTACTGCATTAGGAGCTCTACAAACTTGTTGCGAAACCCCACACTATGCTTTCACCGGTAAACTCATGCTCATCTCTGTTCTCGTTTTCTTCTTCGTTTGTCTTCTTATAGCCTTCTTCCACCTTTACGCCATCCGCTTTTTCCTCCGCCGTAATTACGCTCGCCGTAATGCCACTTCAACCAGCACCATTATTTCCTCTCAAGGGCTCGACCCATTACTGCTAAAATCACTCCCTGTTTTTATCTATTCAGCGGAATTATACAACCCTCCGCTCGAATGCCCTGTGTGCTTGTCCCAATTCGAAAATGGCGAAGCGGGTCGGGTTTTACCCAAGTGTAATCATTCTTTTCACATTGAGTGTATTGACATGTGGTTTCAGTCTCACTCTAACTGCCCAATTTGCCGAGCCCCAGTTCAACCATTAGTGAGCCCGATTGAAGTAATGGAAAATTCAAGTGAAGTAGAACGAGAGCAAGAAGTTGTTGTAATGGTGGTTGAATCTGCATGCGAAAAAGTTCTGGCCTGTGATTTCTCTTCTTCTGAATCGTCGCAGTCCGATGATGGGAATAAACCAGGGGGGAATGGTTTGGAGCCAAAAGAGAAATAGTTGGCACCAACAATGGTCTATGATAATATAACTTGTAAATTCTACTTGGGTCTTACTGGTAGATTTGATTATCTATTTCAAATCAAATAACCTTTGCTCTGTTTTCTTTTGTTTTTCTTGATAAGGCCAAATAACTCTTCTCTGTTAAATTTAGTAGTACAATATTTGGCAATTGCAGATTGCCTTTGCTTTATGAGTTTAGCTAAGTATGTATTTTTTTTTTACTCTATCAATTTAAATTTACCTGCTAGCTTTATTTAGGTGGAAATGACTACCACTAGAGGAATGCATACAGAATTTTACTGGGGAATACTTAGAAGTAATCCACATTGTTTCAGATATAAATAGACTGTCAAGTTGATCCCCGTTGGGATGGATATGGTTCAGTTGTATCCCTATTTTACTTGTTACATATTTGGTCTCCAATCTTTGACATTTGTTTTTCATAGGTGTTATTTTCTCCTGGCCTAATTGGTGGTCATTTGGACATTTTTTCAAGTGTAAAGACGAAAAGAACATAGAGAAGACACAAAAAATGTTGAGGGAAAAAAAACATACTTACCCACCTAAAGCTCCGTCTACCTTGTCTTTAGGGGTGTCTAAGGGGAGGGTATTATCCGAGTAAGTACCAGTACTAGTTCGTACCGGCACCTGTACCGTACCGTCCCGATCCAGATTGGGGGTAGGGGTGAGGGATTTGGATAAAGGGTGGGTAACTGGAGGGTATCGGAAAAAATATCCTTAGTACCGTTCCGATTAGTACCCCTAAGGTACCGGATCGGTCCGTACCGGTACCCTTAATTTTTGCATTAATTTTTGTTATACTTGTGTTGCAATTTATTGTAATTTTAATTATTCATTATTAAAAATGGCTCCTAAACTGGTAAAAAGAATGTGTAATAGATTGACTAAGGGTAATGTTAAGTAGGGGAGTCCTTGTTTTGAAACAAATCCTAACAAGTCCGGGTTTAGGCGTTACATACAAGAAACGTATAATTCTGTTTTTCAAGGTTTCTCTAGAACAACTGTTAGAAATAATGTTTGCGATGATGAAGGAAATGAAGACTTGCTGAAATATTGTAAGAGAAGAAAATTTGGCATTCCAAAAATAATTCAAAAAGACAACGATGCCTATAGTGAAATACTATCTACTGGAGACAGCAGGGACGCTGAAGAACAAGTGCTATCAATTTCAAGCAAAGAACCTATAGAAGTTATTGAAAAATTCCGTAAATTGTAATTTTATTTTAATAAGTATTGAAATAAAACTATTGAAATTTTTTCATCCATTAAAAGTGTATATATATATATATATATATATATATATATATATATATATATATATATATATATATATATATTTAAATTACCCTAAGTACGGGTACCGCACCTTTAGGACCGGTAGGGGTACTAGTAAGGTACCAGTAAAAGTACCCTTAAATCCACTCAAGAAAAGTACCCTTAAGGAATCCTCCCCTTACTCTTACCGTCCTCGTACCCCTAATCCTTAAGATCGTACCTTTAGACAACCCTACTTGTTAGTGACAACCAAATACCATGATAAAGAGGGAAATTACAAGAAAACAAGTAGGCGTTTGGACATAAGAATTGTAAAATTCAAAAAATATGGTGAAAAGTTATTTTAAGTAAAAATGGTATTTGAAATTTAGAGTTGTGTTTGGACATAAATTTCAGTTTGGGTTGTTTTTGAAGTTTTGTGAGTGATTTGAGTGAAAATTTTGAAAAATAGCTTTTTGCAGTTTTTCAAATTTTCGAAAATTTTCAAAATGCATCTTCAAGTGAAAATTGGAAGTTTTATGAACAAACGCTGATTTTGAAAAAAAATGATTTTTTAAAAAAAAATCTTCTTTCAAATTTTATGTCAAAACGGGCCCTAAATTAACAATATGACTCGTGGTTATAATCGTAGTCGTTAGCCTTAGCACATTAACTGTATTTTTGCCATGTAAGTTGTTTTTTATAGTCTATACTGTTTAGGCTTCAATCAAACTTATAAAGCTACAAAATAGAAAGATCATTTACGGTTCAAACCATATGCTCCTATATGAGAACAATTAAATACTCCGCCCTTTCCTTAACTAGTTTGCATTTCGCACTTCTCTTAAAAAAGTATTAATTAAGTATTTAATCTACTAAATTATTCTTATTAATGGTACTTTGAAATTCTAAAATTGATCACTAGTACTTCAATTAGTTTGAAAAATGGTTACCTAATGGTAAAGGTAAAATTGGAAAGATAACTAATTCTCTCCTCATTTGCTAAGGTGGACAAGTAAAAAAGAAAATTTATCTTTAGTATACTGGACAAATAAAGAAAGTGGAAAGAGTAACATATAGAGGTACAAAAAACTTACCCTTTCCAAGTTTAGACACTCTCTGAATCCGGAATCAAAGTCTGGTTCTTTTGGACTCAAACGGCACAAATAGGTAAAAAAAAAAAAATTGAGTACCATTTTATATATAGTGCGGTTATTCACCGCGCTATACCTTAACGACACGTTTGTCCGTTAAGGTATAGCGCGATGAATAACCGTACTATAATTGAACTCAAAAAAGGCGGAAGGTATAGCGCACATATAGGACGCACTATAGTATAGCGCCCTGTATACATGTGCTATACCGACTTAAAAAAGCGGGTCTCCATCTTCTCCGATCAGAAAATCAGTGCCCTCCACCTAAACCCCATTCCAGCGGTCCTCCCCCCTCCCATTTTTAAAGCAAAAAACCCTATTGAAGCCCATCCGTCCCACAAAAAGTGTATCTTCTCCTTATTGTAGCAAGCTAACACCGGATCTAAGGCGTTATCGCGTACTGGATTGCTCGTTTCGGCCCTCAAATCATCAAATCTTCACCTTTCAAAAATTTTAAATCGAGGTATTCCGACTTACTTTTTGGTAAAACTCATGTATAAAAAATGTGTATTAGTTATTTTTTTTACTGTTGTTTATGTTTTTTCGTGATTGTTTTGTGATTTAATTAATTTGTTACTTTTTGTCCGGTTTAGATTATTTATGTGCTAAAAAATGAGTAAAATAGATAAATTTTTATTTTATGAATAATTAATGTTATAAAAAATATTTATTAGTTATTTTTTACTGTGGTATATATTTTTTCGTGATTGTTTTGTGACTAAAGTAATTTATTATTTTTTATCCGGATTAGATTATTTATGTGCTAAAAAATTAGTAAAATAGATAAATTATCATTTTATGAATAATTAATGTTATTTGAATTTTATTGTTGTACGTATATTAATATATGACTTTATTGTTATTTAGTGCCCTTTAATGTTATGTTGTGCCCGTAATTATAATGTAGTGCCCTTTAGCGTAGTAAAATTGATAATAAATTTTAGCTAATGGTAGTTGACTTTGTTCATGGCCATTTAGCGTAGTGTTACTTTAGTAGAAAAATGTTGGAAAGTAATATATGAAATATTAATATAGATAATTTATCAACCTAAGTATCTGTTATATGAATAATTACTAAATTATCTTTGTAGTTATTGAAATTAATCATTTAATTATCTGTTAACCCAAAAATATCTGAAAAAATGATAGTTCAAACACAAACTCTCTCGAATTTTAGTCAACAAATGTAAGAAAATAATATAAAAACAACAATATTTGTCAAACTAAGTATTTTTATATGAATACTTATTAATTATATCATGTATAGTTATAAAAACTAATTATTTAATTTTATTATACCAAAAAATAGCTGAGTAAGAAACAAACATATAAAATAAGAAACAAACATATAAATAATAAACTAACATATAAAATAATAAACAAACATATGAAATAATAAACAAACATATGAAATAATAAAATAACATATAAATAATAAACTAACATATAAAATAATAAACTAACATATAAAATAATGTAATAAACTAACATATAAAATAATAATATAGAAAATGTATCAACCTAAGGAATAATATAGTAAATATATTAATTAAATAGTAATATAAAACATATTGCAATATGTTTACAGATGTTAAGCAATCAAAAAGAAAAATACTTTAATTAATATTGTTCAATTTACAAACATCGTCATGGAGGTTCCCCCTGTGCATCTCGGACCTGCATCTCGAGAGCTACTGTTGCTACAGGGCAACCATAGGTCTTCATACATCTGGGATGGGCAGTGTCTGTCCCAGACATTCCACCCCAGACGTATAGACGATATGTGGGAGTTCATTAGGGACCACCCACTCCATCCCCGTATAGTTAGATGCATTCATGATACAGATTTCTATAGGATCATACAGATCGGCCAGTTGCAGGTCGACTGGGCGTTGATCACGACTATGATAGAGCGGTGGCGATCGGAGACCGATTCAGGAAGTTAGAGTAGGTCTGTAATATTGAATGTGACTTGTGTGCAAAATTTGAGGTCAATCGGACGTGATTTGATAGGTTTCGAAATCGAATGTAGAAGTTTGAAGTTTTACAATTTATTAAGCTTGAATTGGGGTGCGATTCATAATTTCGATGTTGTTTGATGTGATTTGAGGCCTCGAGCAAGTTTGTGTTATGTTATGGGACTGGTTGGTGTGATTGGACGGGGTCTCGGGGNATTGAATGTGACTTGTGTGCAAAATTTGAGGTCAATCGGACGTGATTTGATAGGTTTCGAAATCGAATGTAGAAGTTTGAAGTTTTACAATTTATTAAGCTTGAATTGGGGTGCGATTCATAATTTCGATGTTGTTTGATGTGATTTGAGGCCTCGAGCAAGTTTGTGTTATGTTATGGGACTGGTTTGTATGATTGGACGGAGTAACGGGGGCCTCGGGTGTGTTTCGGAGTGGTTTCGGATCATTTCGGGCTGTTTTGCAATAGCTGATGCTGGTGTCTGGTGTTGTTCTTCGCGTCCGCGAAGAGATTCTCGCGTTCGCGAAGAAGAAAATCTCTGTTCCGCAGGTCTGACTTCGGAGGCTCATATCTCACAATCTATAAGGAATTTGGAGATGATCTAAAAGTGAAAGTTGTAGCCCTTTGTGTCTAGTTTTCAGAAAGGTAAACCATTTAGAATTTGTATTTGTTTACAAAAAGGTATGGCTGGTACACTACAGGCTGTCCGGGAAGATGAAGAAGAAATTTGTGTTGCATAGCGGCCCAGATGCATACGTTTCATCTACCCACCGGCGAGGCTACCACCACGCTTGAGGATGTGGAGTTTCTTTTCAGGCTGCCAGTTGATGGATTACCTGTAGCTTATCCGCATGCTCCTAGAGACTATAGAGGAGTGGATTACTTGCATATGTTGCAGTGGCTCACCGATTTCCAGCCAGCGGAGCTGACTGCATTGAGTGGGGCCAGCCGATTGCAGCTGATACCTGTCCGGCAGCATCTGGTGGCGATGGATGTGGAGATTACAAATGATTCACCGCCGGAGGATATCGACTAACACACGAGATTGGTGCTGCTGATGATGTTTGGTGGTGTACCGTTCCCAAACACTTCAGGAAACCTAGTTAGTTTGAGATTTCTACATCACCTGGAGCGGGTAGATGATTTACCTGGTTACAGCTGGAGTGTAGCTATTCTAGGTTACCTGTATAGGCAGATGTGTCGGGCGTGCATAACACCTAGAGAGACGTTGCCGAATTTTTACTGTTGCTGTAGGTGAAAACATAGTCAATTCTTTTCATCGTTATAACATACATAGTAAAAACATACCTTAAATATTACGTCCACAATCTATATTAGGTTTGGGCCTGGGAGCGGTTCATGCAGTTCCAACCACCTCTACCACCAATCACTTCGGATGCACCACCTCTACTGTTTCTCCCTTTATCTTGGAGGTGGGTTGATAGGCGAGGCTACATATGCGAGGTCGAGGCTCGACATCATCTCCCCTATTACAGGGATTTGTTGGATTTGCTTGAAGGTGCGCATGTACATACATACTTAAGTTTAGTTGGCCTGGCTTTATATATATTGCGTTTACTCACGATTCTTGTATTTAATAAATAGTTCGTATGGAGGCCATACAACGACACACTCACAACTGGTTTGCCCGATTATTTCTCCCGCGATCGAGCTATGTGGAGCTCTTCCGTCGCACTGGTATGTCTCGATATAGTCGAGCATCATGCCATCGAGCGATTCATTCGCCAGTTTGGTCGACCGCAGCTTGTACCTATTCCGCCCACTTGGCTTAGGACACATTACCATCGGGATGATCGTTGCGGGGTTGACCAGAGATACTTGTCCTGGCTAGAGGCTTAGATTGAGGTTTGGGACCAGAGGTATGACCTAATTCCGCTACACCCTCCACTTGAGCGTACGGATGGCGAGCATGAGTATATGGGTTGGTACCGCAGCGTTACCCGACTTCTTATCGGGAATCCCGTTCATCGCGCTGGTGGTCGGTATATTTCATACGCCGGGAGACATGAGGCACTGGTATGTTATTTGTTATACTTACTTATAATGTTACATTATCCTTCCGTAATTAATATTTTACATGTTATGCAGGTTATTGGCTTACATCAGTTCTACCAGTTGGGACTGCAGATACTGTAGCATACTGGTGAGGGAGCGACAACTTTGCACGTGTTTGGCCGTCAGGTTACTGATCTTGCTACCGAGACATTGAGACGTGCCCAAGATGATGAGCGCTTAGAATACGAGGCTGCTTATGTGCCGCCAGAGAGTACCATCATGGGCCACCAGTGGAGCCTAAACGTAGTAGACGTGGAAGGCGTGGCCAGAGAGGAAGGGATGTCCCACGAGGTCGTGGTGGTCGGCAAGGACAGGGTCCCAGCAAGGGGGCGTTGAGGCATCCGTGGAGGATATTAGAGATGATCAACCGAGTGAACACCCTGAGCCACACGATGTACCTCATGATATGTCGTCATTCAGCCTTCAGCTGTCGCCAGGGACTTTGCAGTTGACCCTGTCAGCTCTATTGTTGATCGCGGGCACGACCGTTACACGACAAGAGTGGGATAAGTATTTTTCTGATCCCCCAAAGCCATCGACGGTTGTTGATGATCATCCGACACGAGAGGTGCATAGTGGGCGATGACTGAGTTATGGCTCAGCATCGAGGGATGCTGAGGATGTTTCACATACTTCATCTACTCCAGTGCACCTCGATGTTCTGACAAAGCATTGTGGCACTACTTAGGTGCAGGTTTGTTTGTATTACTATTATTTCTATTTGTTTTTATCTCATTGATTAGTTAGTAATATCTAAAGCATTTGTTTTTTAAAGACATCGTCATCGCCCGTCACAGAGGCTACATTGTGCGATATTGACATGCCGGAGATGGATGATTCTATTCAGGAATCCGCTGAGACCATGGTATGACGATTACATTTTTTTTCCTAATACGTACGTTAGTAATTTATATTTCATATACTAAAATATCTTATTATTCTGTACGTTACTGCTGGCCCGACGACCGCTTCTACCGAGTCTGCCTGCCTTACCGACGATCATGCTGCAGTGTATCCTCCGATAAAGAGGCGACGTGATGAGGATGATCCTGATAGCGTAGCTGGGCGGGATGGGATGCGCCTCAGGCCAGCCAATGCTTTAAAACATATAGGCTATGGGACACATTGACATTTATTATTATTTGTATATATGACATTAAATATATAATAGCAATATTATTTATATTTTACATAATTTTCGCATGTGTTTTTATTTCTCGAGTTATTTATTAGTTTAACACTAGAACACAAAAAAAAATGACAGCTTAAAATACAGGAAAATTGAAGTTTCCAATTAAAGATAATACATGACACGTACAACATAAAAATAAAATACTACACTCAATGCATCCATGTGTTTGTTTAGTCACTATCGCCCATTATTCTGTGCTTCAACCACTTAAATTTCTCTTCCAACCTAATTTTTTCTTCTTCTGCCTCTTTTAGTTTCTCCTTCACTGCCGCAAGTTATTCTTGTAGTTTCATGATCTGGAGTTCGTATTCACCGGCCAAATTCCAAGTGTTTAACAAAGATGGTTTGTAGTATTCATGATTAATGGGTTCATCATACCATTCTTCAAAACTACATTGATTTTTGTCCTACCAATGGGAGAATAACACAAAACTATAAATTAACATGTTATATAAAAAGTATTAATAAATATTTTTTCCAAGAATAATAACTTACAACTTGTGTACACATCCAACGTCTGCACCCCAGATTGCAATTTGACTAACATGGCTTCAAAATCGCACGTTTGCCACAGTAACACCTTGGTACGTAATTGCGTCCAGACATATCGTAATGCTCAAAAATGAAAATTTTGTGGAAAGTTTTCCTATTCATTTCATTACGACGTAAATAATAACTAAAATGCGCAAGGTTTTTATAGGCTGTTAAGAGTAATTTTAGGTTACATAACGCATATTGGTAAAGCGCCATGTTTCGCGTTATAATGATTTTTTGGGGTAAAAGTTGATCTAGCTTTTTCAGGTCGACAACTTTTTCAGATCAACAACTTTTTCAGGTCGACATGACAATACACATAACGTATTTTAGTAAGGCGTTATGTTCCGCGTGATAATGATTCTTTCGGGTACAAGTGGGTCCAGCTTTTCAGGTTAAGAGCTTTTTTAGGTCGACATGACAATACACATTACACATATTGGTGATGCGCTATGTTCCGCATGATAATGATTCTTTCGGGTACAAGTGGGTCCAACTTTTCAGGTCAACGACTTTTTCAGGTCGACAACTTTTTCAGCCCGACATGACAATACACTTAATGCATATTGGTGATGCACTACGTTTAATATACAAGTTCGTACAACTTAGTTCTTCTTAAGTTGAACCAAGAGAGTAGTATTCAAATATCATTTGAAGAACCATTACAACATCCATTTCAGAAATGCCATTAAAATTTAATAAGTGGTTTAAGAAGAGGAAAAATGGTGAAGGTAGTTCAAAAGATCCATATGGAATACGTCATAACACAACCGATCCCTACCTTGAAAATAATATGCTAGGTTGTTATACTAATTTGGTTGATGACAAGTGGTATTGTGTTCTGCGTCCCTTGAAAAATAAGCCTATCAATATACACACTGATCTCAAAGTTGCAGGGCACATTATAGAGGGCGAATCGCATTCTACAAAGCATGAAGGTATGCAAATTTGGGCCGAAAAACTACAATGGGTTCCCCTTTACTCAAAACGATGTGATTATGAAGTACTATGTCACTGGCATGGGCTTGTTGTACCACAAGCACTGTCTTCAACGGTCCAAACAAACACACACAAAGATGAACCAGAAATGATTCGACATTTGATGAAGGAGATTCTAGAGATGGAAAATATACTAGCTGTTCATCATGTAATGGATGATCTTAACTACCTGAAAGGAACGGAGGATAAGCACTGGGATATATTACAAAATGAAAAATTTCATAGAGACAATAATTATCCTATTTTCCCAATAATTGTCAAGTGGGAAGGACTACCTAAGTTTCTACCATAAACGTTGGACGTAGGAGTCCCAGATTATTGTAGAAAAAAAAGTGGCCTTATTGATGATAGCGATGAAATACGAGAAATGTGTGTCAACTGGGGCCTAGATTACGATGCCCTCGGTCCCGAAGGATGCGTACAAGATGTTGACGAAGAAGATGAAGACATTGACAATGAAATAGTTCTAGACAATGACGATAATGACGAATGACAATTGTTATTTATTTCTTGGGGTGCATGTTAAATTGTTGTATTGAATCTTTAGTGCTAAATATCAATTAGATTTAACCCCATTAGAAACATAATTTTATTTCATGCATTTTGCAAATTGAATATTTACAGACATTTAGTACAGCAAAATTACTGTAATAAAATACTATGTTTATCCTTGATAGCTGGGCACATTGGATGAACTTTCACCTGGAGCTGAATTACCACCGCTTCCCAAACCAGCTGAAGGACATTTACGGTGGTCGTGTACTGTTTGGGAACATATGCCACTTTTACGTACATAAATGGTATCACCAACATCCATTTGGTTCCGTATATGCGTTCGTTTTTGCACTTGCTGTTGACGCACATAATCCTTGTTACCCACCATTTTAAATGGTTCCGGCGACCAATAATGCTCAGCACCAACTGGCTGCAACTGTCCATTATAGGTGTCATATGCAACAACAATATATTCTTTATCAACATACCTCGTTGCCGCAAAACCTGTATGTTGAAAGCACTTCATGGCATGTGAGCATGATAAGTGATATATTGACCATTTTCCACAGGAGCATAATCTTCTGGTTTCATTGACGGTGTATGTATTATTCCCGCGATTGTGATGCAGACCAGTGCGAACTTCAAAAATATTTTGCTCGTTGCAATACTGCAAAAATGAATGCCATTGTGCTCGCTTCCTATATTTCTCAAATCGTTTCAATGGTTGTGGTATAAATTTAACACCCATTTCCATCAATGATGATTCACTTCTAGATCTTTCAACAAACCTCTTCGCCATCTGCTTGAAAGACATCCGCACCATGGCAGTGACATGCAATCTACGTGTAGGCTTCAATAACCCATCGAAAGACTTTGACACATATGTAGTCAGAAGTCCCCATCTTCTACCACTATCTGCATGTAAAGTCCACTTGTCAAGCTCATGTAGCATCAACCAACGATAGGCTTCTAGGTCTTCCTGCCTAATCAATTCCATTCGCCTCCTGAATTTACACTCTTGGTGATCTGTTGCAGCTATCCACATTAAATCATGTAAGTCCTTGTTCGGATAAACCCTCTGGATGTTGGCTTTCAAGTGTCTAACATAGTAACTGTGGTAGGTATACGGTTCCTGTCATTCACGCAAATTTTGTACAGAACTTAAAATACCGCCATGCCGATCAGATATTAGACAAATACCTGAACGATATTTGACAACGTGCTCCTTCAAGTGGTTCAAAAATAATGTCCACGTATCTTGGCTTTCATTGGCACAAATAGCAAATGCTAGGGGAAATATACTTCCATTAACATCTACTGCAACGGAGATCTTCAACTTAATATCATACTTTCCATAGACATGAGTGTCGTCTATGGATATTACCGGCCGACAATGGACAAAACCATCAATAGCTGGTTTAAATGCCCAGAACACATATCTAAATATGTATTCTAGTATTCCTGGACTCCGATCAGGCTTCCATTCAACAACAGTATCGGGGTTAAAATATTGCAATGAAACCATGTACCTGGGTAGAGAGGCAAAGGAATTATCCTAATTACCATAAACAATTTCAAACGCACGTTTATGCCCGAGAAATGCCTTTGTTTTGGTAATGGTACATCCATATACCTGGTAGACAGATGCTATACACTCTTTGATCTTGTACCTTATGGATGCTTCAATGTGTGGAATCAAGACAAGCGAAATCAAGTCAACATTCAAGTTAAATTGATTCCCACTGAATGTGTCCATTTCAGAATTGTGGGTGCCAATGTATTTCCCCATAATTCATATATTTGTTTTCAAATTTCTCGCATGCAACATCCAATTACAACCTTGAAACCATCTATGACAAATAACCATATATACTTCCGGATATGACTCATGAACCACGATCTCACGACACTATTTTATGCTGTACATTCGCATCGCGGATGAGTGGGGATTTTGACTACTTATTAGCACCTTTTTACTTTCGTTTTAGTACAAAAGCATTTAATTGTGTTCCCAAAAACTGATAAAATATGCTTAATTACAGGAGTGGTGGAAAATGAGCCTAAATGATGAAATCCAACTCAAGAAGGAGAAATTTGAACCAAGGAAAAAAAACAGACACAGAAGCTCTAAAGTACGGACCACAGATTATCATCTGCTGCCGCAGATTGTGTAGAACAACTTATAGAGATCTGTGAGAAGTGCGTTCCACACATAAAATGTGTGGCCGCAGAAGCAAGGCAAGACAGAAAGTTCAGAGAACATTCATATCAAGTTCAACGAAAGTGCGGACCGTACAATTATTGTGTGGCCGCAGAAGATCAGCTATGCGGCCTCAATTGTATTTGTGCGGTCCGCAAAAGAGCCATGTGCGGTCGCATTAAGAAATATGCGGACCACAGAAAGAGAGAGATGTGGTCGCAGTTTAGAATTATGCGGCTGTAAGAGTCCAATCCTGTCAAGCTGAAGCAAAGTGCAGACCGCACATGGAATTGTGCGGCCGCAGAACCTCCGCAAGGGCAATTTTGTCCAAAATTTTCAGCACTGTATAAATAGAAGAGTTTTATTTTTTTAGGTCAACTTTTGGAACTTTTGACATCAGCAGCCGTTTACTTTGCTCTTTTTAGTATTTTTTGCTATTTTGAGCTTTTTGAATATTACTTTTATCATCTTAATCATTAATATGGGTTTCATTATCACTTCTTCTTCTTTCTCTTCTAATTTAAGCATGAGGAGCTAAATTCTTACTAGGGTTGTGACCCAACCCTTGTGTGTAAACTTAATGGGTGTTTGATTTATTACTTGTTTATGGTTGGGTGTTGATTATCTAGGCTAGTTCTTGCTTTAATTTGAAGAATTAATGGTTGCAAATATTATTTTATGCCTATTTGACTTGGTCTCTACTTGATAAAGAGAGATTTAGTCTAGGAAAACTTGGCTAGCAAGAATTGGTTCAATTGAGAGATTGAGAAGCCCAATTAAAGGGTTGAACCTAGAGATAATAAAATCCGACTTGAGCTTATTATCAACTGCTCTGTTCAATACCCATTTGGACTTGAGAAAGCCAAATTGGAAAACATCACTCTCTGGCCAAAAGGTATTGAGTGGGTACTTAGGTGTTGATAGCTATACTACACCCCGACCAATAAAACAAGATTTAAAGTTTACAACCCGTTAGGCGAACATCTAGGTGAAGGTCATAGCCCTAGGCCTTTTATATCATTTGAAAAACAACCAAAAATAATTTCCTAGTTTAAATTCTTAGTTTGTAATCTTAGTTTAAATTAGACCTAGAAACAACCCAAGTTTGTGGAAGTGAAATTTGAGATAATTCAAGCTCATACACTATAATATATATCCCTAAGACCTATTCATAGCTCCCTGTGAAAAATCGATCCCGACTCCTTGTTGGGTATTACTATTGCATCGACCGTTTTCATATCCTCAAATAGAGGAGTGAAATTGGACGAGATCAATTTTGGCGTCGTTGGCGGGGAGCTAAAAATTGATGTTAGCTATATATTTAGGTATGTTTTGGGAATATCTCCTTTTCCTTCCTTGTTACCAACGTGTGAGTATTATAGGTGCAATCATGGCAAACAACGAGCTTGGAAACATAGCCGTGGGGGATTTGGACGTTGATGATGATGCATTGGATGAGGTTCCTCTTGAACCTCAAGCTAATAGACGAGGCCGACCGCCTCAAGAGAATGTGCCCGTTCCACCCCCACCTCCACCACGACCGGCTCCACACCGGGTGTTGCCGAATGAAGGGTATGCAAGTGTTATAGTCCCACCCTGTATTAGGGTGGGCAACTGTCAAATAACCAATGTGATGCTCAGTTTGCTCGAGCAACGAGGGTTTTTCACCGGTGCACCGGGTCAAATTGTATAGAAACATTTGAAGGGGTTCGTTGATATATGTTGGGGGAGCAAACAAACAAATATCTCCGAGGACGCTTTGAGGCTAAGGCTTTTTCCCTTCTCTCTATGGGGGAAGGCCTTAGATTGGTTAGAATGTTTGCCAAATTATTCCATTCATACTTGGGATGAACTAGTGGAGAAATTTATTTCGAAGTACTTCTCTCCCGGGCACATGGCCATTCTTCGGGATGAAATTTTAGCATTCAAGCAAGAGCCTAATGAACCATTACACGATATATGGGAAAGATATAGAACAATGGGGAAAGAGTGCCCCAACACATTTGACGGAGAACATGATTCAACAAACTTTCTATCGGGGGATCAATACCACCAACCAATGTGTAGTGAATCAACTTGCCGGTGGAAACTTCATGGCTACGCCTTGTGCGGAGGCGTGTGATATTTTGGATGAAATGGCGAATACTTCATCAGCGTGGCAATCTAGAGCCAATGTCCCACAAGGTGATCCAAATGTGATTCTTCTTATAAAGAGTTACATGATCATGGGTAAGTGATAGCCGAGTTGACAACCACCATGAACCAATTGGCAAAGGCTCAACTTTAACAAGTGCAAAACCCGAGGCAAGTCAATGCTATAGAGGGAGTCAATATGATGGTAAACAAGAGAAGACCAAGAAGTCCACGAGTGCAACAAAAAGTTGATAATTTTATGGAAGATGATGGTGGGTTTGATTAAGGAGATTCGTACAATGATCAAGATGAAGAGGTTCAATATGTGAACAACTTTCAAGGGCAAAGAAACAACTACCAAGGCCCTAGTCAACAACAATGGAGACCTTCGAATAATCAAGGTAATTGGAATTCTAGCAATCAAGGCAATTGGAATTCTAGCAACCAAGGTAATTGGAATAGTGGAAACAATTAAGGCAATTGGAGTGGAAGCAATAACTAAGGGAATTGTTAAAACAATAATAATCAAGGAAATTGTGGAGGCAACAACCAAGGCGGGTGGAACAACAACCAAGAAAATCAGGGGTCGGGTTTTCAAAGGCCCCTGATATACCAACAACCTAGCAACCCACCTCTTTATCCATCTCATGGTTCTAGTTCCTCCAACAAAGAAATGGGTCGTATTGAGAACATGTTCCAGCAAATGATGGAGAAAAATGCCGATTCCGATGCCCAACTTGCTTCACACAACACGTCAATCCGTAACTTAGAAGTGCAAATGGGTCAAATCTCTCAAGCTTTAAATTCCCATCCTGAAGGTGCACTACCAAGTGATACGGTAGTGAACCCGAAGAGTGGGAACACTACGGGGCATGCCCTGTCCGTTACTACAAGAAGTGGAAAAGGTGGGAATGCACTTACCTAAAGCCAAAGGCAACTTGTGGATGATGATCAAGTGGTAGAAGAAGAGGAGGTCCCGAACAATGTGTTGCAAGCAAATGATGAAGTGTGGATTGATATTGATGACACGGTAGAAGAGACTCAAGAGGATGTGAACCCGTCTAGGGATCATGTGATTGACATACCGGAAACGGTAGTGCAAAAAGCTAAGGCACCATTTCCTAAGCCACCTCCTCCCTATCCTCAAAGGCTTGCCAAGAAAAATGGTGAGAATCAATTCAAGAAGTTCATTGATATGATGAAGAGTCTCTCTATAAATGTTCCAGTAGTTGAAGCTTTGGAGCAAATGCCCGGATATGCTAAGTTTATGAAAGACTTGGTGACAAAGAAGAGATCGATGAATTTTGAAACTATCAAAGTCACTCACCAAGTGAGTGCGATTGTGCATTCGATGGCTCCAAAGTTGGAAGATCCCGGTGCTTTCACAATTTCTTGTCCCATTAGAAGTGCCGAATTTGCAAAAGCTCTCTGTGACCTTGGGACGAGTATCAACTTGATGCTCTATTTGATTTTTAAAATATTGGGAATTGGGAAACCAAGACCCACATCTATGAGATTATAAATGGCCGACCGTACAATAAAAAGACTGTTGGGGGTGATTGAGGATGTATTGGTTCGGGTTGACAAGTTTATTCTCCCGACGAATTTTGTGATTCTTGATTATGAAGTGGACTATAAGGTACCGATTATTCTTGGTAGACCTTTCCTTTCTACGGGAAAGGCTCTTGTTGATGTGGAAGCCGGGGAACTCACTTTTCGGGTAGGTGATGAAAAGGTGTTGTTCCACATGTGCAAAGCTACAAGGCAACTGAATAGCAATGAAGTGTGTTCGTTCGTTGACTTGGTAACCGATGTGATTATTGATGATACAAGTGCCACGATTAATGTGGGTGACATGTTGGAAGTTGTTTTGCTAAATTTTTATGATAATAAAATGGATGGCTTCATGGAATGTGTCAATTCTTTGGAAGGGATGTGATCATATAATTATGCACCTCGGAAACTTTCCTTGGATCTCGAAAATAGGAAAACCCCTCCTACAAAGCCTTCAATTGAAGAGCCTCCTATCTTGGAGTTGAAGCCATTGCCTCCACATCTTAGGTATGAATTTCTTGGCCCTTGCTCTACTTTACCGGTTATTCTTTCCTCTTGTTTGACTAACGTGCAGGTTGACTCTACATTGGCGGTGCTCCACAAGAGGAAGAAAGCTATTGGATGGACTTTGGCAGATATTCGGGGAATAAGCCCCGCATTTTGCATGCACAAGATTAACTTGGACGAGGATGCCAAACCCTCCATTGAACATCAAAGGAGACTCAATGAAGCCATACAAGACGTGGTAAAAAAGGAGATCATAAAGTGGCTAGATGTCGGGGTTTGTCGCGCCCCATTTTCTAGCGAAAGCGGGTTTCGACGTCGTGACAACTCTTTTTAGAATGGGCGATAGAGTGCCACCTAACGATTTTTAAGGTGCGTTAGGGCACCTATTGTGCAGATAACTTTGTTTGACTAGTCAACGCCACCAAAGATTGGGTAAGGGCTCAAATTACCTCAAAGAGAAGGTGTTAGGCACTCTTCGAGGTCCACAACTTTGGGTCTCGGCCGAACTTAAAATTATGCGAATTTTAATTAGGCTAAGTGATCAAATAAGCAAAGAGAATATAAAGGTCAAAGAATTTCAATATAACATAATGAGAATTGGTACAAATCTTAAGGACTATAAGGATACAACTATAACGGTCTATATTAGATGACTAAGTGTATAAAGAGAAAAGGAGGGGGAGGGGGGTCCTAAGTTTTTTAGCCTAAAGGATTATCCCGTGTAACATAAATAATACTTCACAACTCCTTTTAGATAGGAGTTGCTCATATTATTCAGCAGGCACAGACTATCTGCTCCTGCTACCCGATTACTATATTAAAGTGGTTACCTAAAAGCATTCTAATTCAATTCTAAGTCGTACCCTATGCGTGTACTACCCATCCCATACCTATGGTCCAGGAGGTATTGGACCTCTATTTGGGTGGTTCTAGACCTCACTTAGGCTGCTCAGAAATGTCAAAACTAGGCGACATACAAAAACACATTGGACTTCACATATAGGCAGTTAAGGTTCAAGTTTTCCTCCATACTTAAGCAACAAATGCACGCAAGACAAACTTCATGTTAAGCCATTTAGAATTAAGAAACTTAAATCCCTATAGACATGATTTCTACGTGACAAGGCATCAGGGCTTGCAAATAGTTTCAAAGTCCAAGCGTTGCTCATAGACAGGATTATACGATTTGCATGCTGATTAATGAAATTGTAGATTTCTGGTTATTAAGCCTTTTGTGTCTAGGTGACTCGTGTAGTAAGGAATAATGAAAGGACCATTGGGAAGATCCCAGAAGTGCATAATAACCATATTGAGAGGTGCATCATTGACTCTTATTAAGACAAAACAGTGTTGTCCTATAGACATGATCTCTAATGTTTAGCACTTGGAGCTGATTTTATCATTACACTCAACCCTATAGACATGTTTTCTAGGTGAACAGTGCGATGCAGTAACGAATGAGATGATTAAAATCCTATAGGCATGATTTCTAGTGAACAGTACGAGATAATAGCAAATGAGGTGATCAAAATACTATAGGCATGATTTCTAATGAATATGCTGAAATGAATTGAAAGAAAGTTCATTGACATTCATTCCTATCGGCAGGTTTTCTAGTAACACGTAGCAGTAAGAATAATTGCAGCATTTGAATTCATGTTTGACAACAGACAATGTGTGTGTGTATTTATCCTAATGACATGGTTTCTACAATGCTCATATAAATTGAACGACACATATAGCAAGTGAATCAATGAGTCCTATAGGCATATTGTCTATCCCTTTTACACAGACATTAAGAATCTACCCCTTCCCCATTTTTACTAACACCTCAATCGTTTATACAAAAGTTATTACATGCCCAATAATGAGTAAGATACACAATATTATACAAATAATGACAATAGGCCCACAACAGGCCCGAATGAAATATTCAGCACTGTCTGGACCTTCAACAGCATACCCAGACTTTCAACAAAGAGCCATGTTCATCAACACAACCCAGAATCCATAGAAGAGTTCGAAGCCAAATCACACAATCATATTTCCAAGCATTGAATTACTTAAACCAACCAACTTAGATATTCAGCAGATAATAGGAAGAAAGGGTTGAATGGGGTAGTTCAAGTTTCATGGAGTGACTAAAGACCCAAATCCTAGTGTGTTAGAGTTCACAAAGGTCTCAAATGAATCCCGAGCAGTGCTCACACTAGGGAGGTCAGTAGTTAGAGCCTTGGTAGCCTTGACTTTCAGCCGGCTAAGAATGAGAGGTTCAAGATATCATAGGTAACAAATGATGGAGAGTGGACAATGGTTGAGGGACATGAATAGAGGGATACACTTATAACTTAGAATAGACATAGCAAAGTTGAGCATACAGAGAAGCTAATCAAACAGGTCACAGGACTTAGAAGCAGGTTCAGTAGGGACTTAGAAGCAAGTTTAACACTTAACACATAGACAGTCACATATTGAAAGAGTTAAGGAAAGAACAAGTTTTCAGGATTGACAAAGATTATCATGCACAAATGCACAATACTAAACAAGTTGAAACCTGAGAGGTTCAAATTATGCTGAGTATACATCCTAGTGTCATTATCAGAAAACAAGACAACATTTAGACATGATGGGGAACGCGTATTTTGATGAGCCAAGTAATCACAGAAAAAACATGGCATTCAAGTGAGTCAAAGACATACTGAGGGACATATTAGCAAAGAGGCAAGATCATAGTCAATAGAAAGGTCTCAACACAAATTAAACATATAACATATGCAAGACTATCATTACAGACATTCAAAATATAGTGAAAAGTAAACTCATGTCAAATAGCAAATGTAGGCATACAGGCATTGACACAGTAGACTAATTAACTAAAGAAGGTCGAAGTTATACCAAGGATTCATCCTAATATCATGAAACAATAATTCAAACATGGTAGGGAAAACATGCTGAGATAACTGTTCTAAATCACAAGCAATCACTGAAAGGGTATGGGATCGAGTGAGCATGCTGAGTGATACAATGGCAGAGAGACAAGTTATACTTGACAACGAAAGTCTTAACACAGTTTATTACAAATGTGAGGCATTTGTTACAGAGATTCAGGGCCAAGCAAGTAAGCATATTCATGAACATTCAGGCGTTAATACACTAGCTAAATGAGCATAGGAAGGTTCAGATTATCCAAGTTAGACATAGATAATATCAGAACTAGCAGCATTAGGAGTAGTTAAATGCTAAAGAGGCTTAAAATGCGTGTAAAGTTAATAGAGTGGTGCATAAAAGTAACCCAGAAACACATTAAGCCATGAATTTCAGAAGTAAGAACACATGCCAATCAGAGACACATAGGGATGAAATTGCAAAGGTCAAGTAACTTACCAGTTAAACGAACAACAGTAAATAGCAAAATTCCACAAGAACCCAAAATCTGAATGCGTTAAAGTTCCAAGAGCTTCAAAAGAACTCCGAGAAATGCTCGCATCAAGAGAAAGTTTGAATAACAGAATCTTAGTGGACTCAGCTTTCAGCCGGCCAAAATGAAGTACAGAACAAGAGAATGAGGGAATCACAGAACAAAGCTCCAATTTTTAGTGAAAGTATATCGATTCAAGTCTGTCTTAAAAGGGGAATGGGGAGGGGATCAAATATAGCAGTAAAAATTAAACGAACAAACAAGGAAACAAAATAAATCAAACATAGAATAAGGAAAGAAGGCATGCAAAATCAGTTAAAAATCAATTTAGGAGAGAAATTGGGTAAACCCTAGTTCAAGAGGGAGAACACAAATCGACAGAGATCTCACTAAATCAGACTCACATAGCATGGTACTAAGTGTATATAGATGAAATAATGATCAAAATCAAAGGTTCAAACCACTTTAGTTCGATCTCAGGAGATCTTGCTTGCGAAACTTAGGCAAGCACCTAAGTAACACCATAAACGGACGACCGGTAGTGAGAGGAGACCAATAAGGCAAGTGAATCAGTGATTGATTCCATTTTAGAGCCGAATTTGGAGAAGTTGAGTGATACAGTGGTTAGGGTTTCTCAGAGAAGAAGAGAGTAGAGAGGATTTAGGGGTGGTGGGTTAAGATAAAATGATAGGGTTTGGGCGGGTTTGGTTAATTAAAGAAGGAGAGTGAACGAGGGTCGTTGATCTTGAGAGATCAACGTTTGGGATTCAAAAATGAACGGGGCGGGTCATAAAAACGAGTACCGACCGGGTATTATACAAGGGTTGCTCGGTTTGGGCTTGGGATCTTTTGGGCTAAGGATATTGGGCCAATTTGGTTCAAAAATTAGTTTAAAGCTAGGCTATTATTTAAATACACGAAAAGAATTTATAAAAATACTTGACAAATAAGTAAAAATATTATTTATACACTAAAATGCTTAAAAATAATAAATTTATATTATAAAAATATAAAATGCTATTTTGACACAAATAATATAAATAAAGAGCATTTCTGTACAAATATAGGCTATTACTGCAAAATTACGCAAATAGCTAAAGAATATTAATGTAATTACATACAATGAAGTAAAATATTTGAAACATGTATTATAGTTTAAAAAATAATAACTTTAAGTAGTCAAGTCATCATAAAATAATTTGAAGGAGTAATTAATAAATATTCAAGCAATTTAAATACAGAAAAATCAATTTTAAAGTTCTAAAAACTGTAGAAAATTATAGAAAATGATTTTATAGATTTGTAAACTAAATAATGATGTAAAAATGATGTTTTGAAAGTATATATATATTTTGAGAAAATATGAGGGCAAAATTGGGTATCAACAAGGTTGTCAACCCCATTTCTGACAATTCGTAGACTTCTCCGGTGCAATGTGTTCCGAAGAAGGGGGGCATAACTGTGGTCACCAATGATAAGAACAGGTTTATTCCAACAAGAACGGTGACCGGGTGGACAGTGTGTATGGATTATCGGAAGCTAAACAAAGTCTCAAGGAAAGACCATTTCCCACTACCCTTTCTTGACCAAATGCTTGATAGGTTGGTCGGAAGGACGTTATATTGCTTTATAGATGGATATTCGGGCTACAATCAAATCCTTCTTGCCCCGAAAGAGTAAGAGAAAATAACCTTCACTTGTCCCTATGGCACTTTCTCTTTCAAGCGGATGCCATTTGGCTTATGCAATGCACTCACAACTTTTCAACGGTGTATGATGGCGATCTTTACGAGTCCTCTTGAAGTCTTTATGGATGACTTTTCGATAGTCGGGGATTCCTTTGATGATTGCTTGGCAAATTTGGATAAGGTATTGGCAAGGTGTGAAGAACGAACTTGGTGTTGAATTGGGAGAAATGTCATTTCATGGTCGAGGAGGGTATTGACCTTGGCCACAAAATTTCAAAGAAGGGAATAGAGGTCGACAAGGCAAAAATAGAGGTGATTTCTAAACTTCCACCTCTAACATCCGTGAAGGGCGTGAGAAGCTTCTTGGGTCACGCGGGGTTCTACCGGTATTTCATAAAGGATTTTTCCAAGGTGACATCTACTCCCATTATCACCGCCCCGAATTGGAGCATTCCCTTTTGAGCTCATGTGTGATGCTAGTGATGTGGCAGTTGGAGCAGTTTTGGGGCAACGTATCAACAAGATCTTTCATCCAGTATACTATGCTAGTAAGCGCTGTGACCAAAAAGGAGCTCATTGCCATTGTGTTTGCTATTGAGAAGTTTCGCCCGTACTTGATGGGTGCAAAAATGATTGTCCGCACGGATCATGCAGTACTTTGTTACCTTATGAGCAATAAATATTCCAAAGCCCAGTTGATGAGATGAGTGCTTTTGTTGCAAGAGTTTGACATAGACATCCAAGACCGAAAAGGAAGTGAAAACCAAGTGGCAGACCACTTGTCTCGCTTGGAGGAGGAGGGGAGGCCGCATGATGGCCTTGAAATCAATGAATCCTTCCCCGATGAGCAACTCTTAGCCATTTCAAGGAAATAAGTGCCATGGTTCGCGGATCTAGCAAATTTTTTAGTAAGTGGTATCACCCCGGATGAGTTCTCTTCAAACCAAAGGAAGAAGCTCAAACGGTATTGTCAAGACTATTATTGGGATGGACCGTATCTTTTCCGGATTTGTACGGATGGAGTGATTAGAAGATGTGTACCGGAGGAGGAATAAGTTGAAATTCTTGGGACTTGTCATTTTTTGTCGTATGGTGGTCACCATGATGGAGCAAGAACGACGGCCAAAGTACTAAGTTGGGGTTTCTATTGACCCACTCTTTAAAAGGATGCAAGTAATATAGTCAAGCGTTGTGATGAATGTCAAAGGGCCGGTGGAATCTCAAAGAAAAATGAAATGCCCCTCACCACCATTTTGGAGATTGATATTTTTGATGTGTGGGGTATTGACTTCACGGGACCTTTTGTGAGTTCTTATGGAAACACCTACATCTTGGTCGCGGTTGATTATATGTCTACATGGGTTGAGGTCATTGATCTACCTAACAATGAAGCAATAAGTGTGGTGACATTTTTGAAGAAGAACAACTTCACAAGATTTGGTACTCCGCGGGCTATCATAAGCGATGAGGGGTCGTATTTTTGCAACAAAGCTTTTGACACCTTGCTTAGCAAGTATGGCGTCGCTCATAAAGTTACGACTCCCTATCACCCTCAAGCTAGCGGTCAAGTGAAAGTCTCTAACCGGGAGATAAAGAGTATTCTTTCCAAAACAATGAATGCTAACTGGACGGATTGGTCAAAGAAGCTTGATGATGCACTATGGGTTTATCAGACTGCTTTCAAAACTCATATTGGGATGTCTCCATACCAATTGGTATTTGGAAAAGCTTGTCATCTTCCGGTGAAACTCGTGCATAAGGCCATGTGGGCTTTAAAGAAGTTAAATCTTGATTGGGATGCAGCTGCTAACTTGCGGGTTGCACATTTGAATGAATTAGATGAATTCCGGCAGCATGCATATGCAAGGAGTTCAAGGAGGGCGATCTTGTTTTATTGTTCAAACTCACGATTGAAGATGTTTCCCAGAAAGCTAAAATCCAAATGGAGCGGTCCCTTTGAAATTGTGGGTGTGACACCTTTTGGCGCATTGGAATTGAAGAAAAAAAGTGATGAGGTATTCCGAGTCAATGGACACCGGGCAAAGCATTATTTGGGACAAGCTGATGATGGCCACATGGTGGTAGTGATTCGTTTGAAATGATCATAATCTGCGTCGTGCCGCAACGTTAAATCAGGCGCTTCTTGGGAGGCAACCCATGTTTTTTTTTTCTTTTTTTTAGATAGGACATATTTTGTTCTAACTGGATTTGAAATGTGTTGCAGGAATGTGTGTACTTTACAGGAACTGGGCTCAGAAAAATTGGGTAAGTAAGAAGAAAAGTGCGGTCCGCACAATTCTTGATACTGCAGCAGAAGGAAAATGCGGCCGCACAATTCTAGTGCAGACCGCACAAACTGAGATGGAAAATTGCAAACTCTCTGAAGTTTGTCTGTCAGAGAAATGGTCAAAGTGCGGCCGCACAAGGAAATCTGCGGTCCGCACCAAAACTTGCGGTCGTACATGTAATTCTACGGACCACAAATCAACAGAGGGAAATTGAGCAACAGGTAACAGAGTGCGGACCGTAGAAGGAATTTTGCGGCCGCACTCGTCTCTTGAACCCTTAGCCAATTCCGTATAGTATAAATAGTATCCCTAAGGCTATTGTTGAGACTTTACACTCTCTGAGAAATTAAAACAAAGGCTAAAATCTTGCACACCACTGAGTCAATTATCTGCCACTTAATTGAGCATATTTGATCATTATTTAACACCACTTCATCACTAGTATGTTCAAATCATTTCTAGAATTCTTCAATTTTCTGGCAGCTCTAGGACCACCACCACCATGGATCACAACAAGGATTCCTATTCAGCGGAACACCCTAAATTTTGAGGCAAAGGGATGGTAGACGTTTGTGTATAGCAGAATAGACCCGTGCCAAAATGAAACAAATCTCCCAATCCCGTGAGCAGTTCTAGTCGGCTCTATCATGGCCGAATACCCAATCAATGTGGGTGTCGTGATGTCTGCCAACATGCCTTTGGTTGGCAGGCAAAGTGACAGATCCTACCCGTATCCTAACACTATCACGGAATACCTTATGGATGCGGGGGTGGAGCTGAGAAATTTTGACACAAAGGTTCCGGCAAAGAAACCTTTCACTTGGTACTCTGAAGGACCCAAGGAACCCGAAGAATAAGGGTCAGCCGACTACTACTGTGGGCCAGTCTGATGAGCCTTAGGTGGTAGCGACAGAGTCAGCAGACATGCCTTCCCCTCTAGCAGTGCCTTCTACCACTACAACTGGCATGCCACCACCTCTTTCTTCAGGGCCTTCAGCAGTAGTTCCCTCCACCTCAACTTTAAGACGGTGCCTATGCACACTCATCCACTATCTGTGCTGCGAGTCTCCCAATACTGGTGAGCCTCAACAACTGGATGCAGACAGTTACTGCAAAGCTGTCTGACTTATTCAGTGTTGTTGTAGCATAATCATCCACCCCGACACCCCAGATCCCTCCAACAATGGAGGACACATTGAAGAAGATCTTGGAAAACCAAACCACTATCATGAACACCTTGATAGCTCATGGATCATTAATTGAGGAGCTGGGGAAGCAGGTAAAGAAAATGAGGAAATCCCAGGCGTCCAAGAAATCAGTTGACAGGTTGAGGAGAGAGGTGACCAAGATAGCAACAGCTGGTGAGCTTCCATTCGATTTACTCATAGAGTCAGACCTACCAGCATCAGCAGCTCCAGCATCACCATCTGTTCCAGTGGTACCTGCTGGCCAGTCTGAGGAGCTAGACATGGCTGCCGACATTACTGAGGTAGTGTGCCAGATGTTCACCCACCCAGTTACTCCCAGGGCCGAGGATGATGGGATCCAGTTAGAGGAGACTGAGGGCGGTGACGCTGCTATGGACACAGCCACATAGGGAGTCCTCTTCACTCTTACCCTTATTTATTCTTATTTTATTAAGCATTGGGGACAATGCTTACTTTTATTCGGGGGGTGGAGTTTATTGGATATTTGGATGATTTGACATTTGGTTTGTAATAACTGATAACATTTTCCTTTTTCTTTTTATCATGTATAGATTCTCCCCTTTCTCTCTCTATTAATGTATATATTTTCTCTTTTCCTCCCTCATTATGTAAATTCATTATGCTTGCAGTTGCTTGCTTTGTAGTTTTTTATTTTATTTTCTTATTAGTCAATGTTTAATTCAGTAGCTTCTTTTTATGTTTGAGTGGACAATAAGCCTTTGATTTTCTTAATGCTACGGTTCTTTCCAAAGGTAGTTTTTGTGTTAACCGAGTGACTCTTCCCAACAATGAATGTCGTGACAACCTTCTTAAGGGATTGAGTCCGTTTTTGGTGTTTAGGTAAGAATAGTAGTAATAAGAAGTAAAAATACCTAATTAAGTCAAGCTCGAAGAGTCAAATATACTTCACTTGGTACCAGCACACTTAACTATGTGCTTATGGTTAGAAACAAGTTTGTTTTGGAAAGAAATAGCTCTAGTTAGTTACCTTGTGACTCTTGTGTTGACTTAGGCAACCATCGAGTGGTTTATTCGAGCCATAGTGATTTTCAAATCTTGATTATGGTCGTTGTGGGCCCTCAACTCTATCCTTTTTAACAATCTAGCTGCGTGAGATGTGAGATGTTTTTGTTACAAGTTCAAGTACCCGTGCAAGTGGTCTAGAATTTGCCCCGAATGTGTTTCTAGGCGAAATTTTAAGTTTTTCTTGGTTTGAGAAGTGATTGTAGGATCTCCTTGACCCGCTTAATATTTTTCATGGCCCACCAATGTTGTTATCTCTAGTCAACCCATTTGAGCCTAAAACCTTTCTCATTTGATCACTATGTTACAAACCTTTACCAATTTTGTCGTGACCCTGTCTTGTCACCCGAGCTTTCCTTAACACTCTTGTGAAACAATTGGATCAAAAGCCTTCACTGCATTTCGAAAAAGCCCTACGTGATTTCAAGCCGAGTGAGCTTGCATTAGTGGTAATTTACATGAGGGGCAAGTGTATGGTACTGAAAACCGTACTTGTGACATTCTTTTGAGAAAGATGAGCGAACCTTTCACAAATCTTTAAATTGAGTGCTGCATTCTTAAGTGAGACATGAAAACGGAGAGTAGATGTGAAGGAGTTTGGGATCCACAATGACCTACATGAAAGAGCGAGCTTCTTTGATGAATTAAGTCAACTCTTGATGCCCAAGTGTCACATTAGAACTATTTGTGCTTAAAAGTTCAACCCATTACCTTGTTAATAATTAATAAGTGTGTGGGTAATTGTTGGTCCCAATTGATGTGTGATTGATGCATTTTTTTGATTAGCTGGAATAGCTCTTAACTTGTGGAGGTGAGAATTACCTTGTTTGCTTGAGGACAAGCAAAAGCTTAAGTGTGGGGAGTTGATGAGTGGGGATTTTGACTACTTATTAGTACCTTTTTGCTTTCGTTTTAGTGCAAAAACATTTAATTGTGTTCCCAAAAACTGATAAAATATGCTTAATTGCAGGAATGATGGAAAATGAGCCTAAAAGATGAAATCCAACTCAAGAAGGAAAAATCTGAACCAAGGACAAAAACAAGCACAGAAGCTCTAAAGAGCGGACCGCAGATTATCATCTATGGCCACAGATTGTGTAGAAGAACTTATCAAAAATCTGTGAGAAGTGCGGTCTGTGCATGAAATGTGCGGCCGCAGAAGCAAGGCAAGACTGAAATGTCACACCCCGAACCTGGGGGGTGAGACCGGCACCTGGTGCCTCACCTAACCTTATGTACCAACTTGCGACTAAGGGACTCTGAACATATAATGTCATACTTTGGCCGAGGGGCCACATTACAAGACAATTTGTGAAGCAAAATATAAAACTGAACGGAAATTAACACTGACTAAACATCAATATAACGCTGGGCCGACAAGGCAGTCATAACTACTATAGCTGACAAACCAACAAAATATACATAAAAGGCCTACAAGCCCAACATACTGCACTAACTGACAGGATATGTCTACAAGCCTCTACTAATGGATGTACTGTGATCGGAACAGGGCCCCGACCTACCCATAACATATATACAGATATGCATAAGATGTACACAAAACTCTAGACTCGGTAACTCCGAAGGATGTGGAGATTACTGATTAGGCTGAACTCGGGCAACACCTACTGATGAGGTCTACTCGTCCGTCTGTCTGAACCTGCACGCATGAAATGCAGCGCCCCTAGAAAAGGGATGTCAGTACGAAATAATGTAACGAGTATGTAAGGCAATAAAATAACTGAAAGCTGAAACTGAACTGATAATATGATAACTAAAAGTAACTGGGAGTCAAAGATGATCTGGAGATATACTTACCTGCTAATACTGACTCAACTCTCTCAATATAGTAAGTAAAATAAATGTCCAGACCTACAAGGCTCGGAACGTGTAACTGCTCCGTTGTAGTAGGCTCGCTCATAGGCGCTCGGCCATACTAGGCTCTGTATCTCGGCCATTCTGGGATTGCTCATAGGCGCTCGACCACAGTAGGCTCGGTATATAACTTACCATCTGATCAGAGGTTGCCTAATAGGGGCCTGCCCACCGATTATAGCTCGATGGTGGTGAAAATATAGTAATACTGTATATATATAGACCCTCTACTCTCTTGACTGAATAAAGACAAAGCTAAACTGAATATGAAGTCCCGATAAGGGAGAATACTGTAACTTATGAGACTAGGATAGTGTATATAAATTTGGAAGTATGAACTTCTCTTTATGCCTCGTTATCAAACACATGTAATTACGAGATCATGCCAAAATGAAGGAAGGGCTTAGCCTTAACATACCTTATCATAATCTTTACAATCACCAAGTTGAACTCACGTCTTCGCACCTTAATCTACAACAACGATAATAATACTATCATTAAGTTACGAAAGGTACAACTATCGCACAACGAACGACAAGCTTATTTTGTATTAAAACGGGCAGCATCTCCCCTATAATCCTAACTTCCTCCAAATTAAAGATAACACCAACAACAAAAGAACACAACAATAACAATATATATACATTATTTTTCAGCCTTATATACACCATCAAATACTACAAAATAGCCCAACACACTCCAATCTCTTCATACACAAAACGACCACCGTAGTAGTGTCAAACGACCCAGAAATATCATGACGAATGACCAGCCCAACACCCTATATTTATATGGTGTTTCTTCACCTCCTTCCTCCTCCAAAACTTTACAAAATAGTAGTAAAACATGCATCCCAACAACAACACAAACAGTCTACAAAACAGTCCGCTACAAGTGAATAACTCGAACTCACGGCTTTCGATCACTGTCCCGTGAGTTCTTACAAGTATAGAATAACTTACCATGAATTTACAGCAGAAAAAATGAATGAAAGAGAGCAGTAAACTCATCTTATTTATTGGATAACTCATCTCCTATCTTGGTTCTTCAAACTCTAGGTTTTACCTCCAATTAGAACTTGAAAGGGAAAGAAAATCAATTAGGGTTTGTGAAAAATATTTGAGAGAATTTTTTGCAAATCTTATGTCTAGTTATTATGCCCTATTTTCAGTATAATATATGAAGAAAATAGGACTTTAAAAGGCCTCTTTGGACGACCCGAAATGGCCCATTTTTGGGCTCTCATTTAAGCAAGTAGGTGACACACCTACTTGTCACCTAGCAGCTTGCGCAGTCTCTCAAAAATGCCCATATCTCTCTACTCCGATGTCGTATTGATAAACAGTTTAATGAGTTAGAAAGTAAACTCATAGATCTTCAATTTTATGGGTGGAACACCCCGTAACGCTAAGTATATTGGAAGAAAATTGCAGTTACATTTGACCAAAAGTTTTAGTAAAACTTATGAACGTAACTTGTGATGACTTTCATTGACTTTTGTTCCACAACTCGCTTGACTTCAAAACATAACGCACGGCTGTCATACGACTAATATAAATCATAACATAATCTCCTTTTCATGTTAAGCACCCTAGTCTCACCCCAAAGGTACATTGTTATAGCATTCCCAACTTGTCGACTTTCGACGAAATATTATTTTCTTCAATTCCTTTAGCTTCTAAACCTTCCAACCCTCTTTGTACTTGTTGTTCATGATCTTCAATATTTGTAACCTCAGAGGTAACATGATTAGTTTGCTTACGATGCATTTTTACGTACGAAAATATAGGGTGTAACANCTTGTTGTTCATGATATTCAATATTTGTAACCTCCGAGGTAACATGATTAACTTAATTTATATACTTTCAAATATTATCTCATTTTTGGTCCTACATTAGTTTGCTTACGATGTACTTTTACGTACGAAAATATAGGGTATAACACGGAAGTTCAGAGAACATGCATATCAATTTCAATGAAAGTGCAGACCGCACAATTATTGTGCGGCCGCAGAAGATCAGATATGCGGCCGCAGTTGTATTTGTGCGGTCTGCAAAAGAGCCATGTGCGGTCGCACTAAAAAATGTGCGGATCGCAGAAAAAGGGAGATGCGGCCGCAGTTCACACTACAAAAATAATCTGGAATTAGCTACGGACGTCGTCGCTAAATCGCCCGTAGCTAGAATAATTTCTTGATAATCCGTCACTAAATGAGATTAGCGACAAATTTTTCTGTTTAGCTACAAAATTTGTCCGTCGCTAAAACTAATTTTTTTAGTAGTGTCAGAATTGTGCGGCCGCAAGAGTCCAATCCTATCAAGCTGAAGCAAAGTGCGGACCGCACATGGAATTGTGCTGCCTCAGAACCTCCGAAAGGGTAATTTTGTCCGAAAATTTTAGCACTGTATAAATAGAAGAGTGTCATTTTTTTATGTTAAATTTTGGAACTTTTGACATCAACAACCGTTTACTTTGCCCTTTTTAGTAGTTTTTTCTATTTTGAGCTTTTTGGATATTACTTTTATCATCTTAATCATTAATATGAGTTTCATTATCACTTCTTCTTCTTTCTCTTCCAATTTAAGTATGAGTAGCTAGATTCTCACTAGGGTTGTGCCCCAAACCTTGTGTGTGAACTTAATGGGTATTTGATTTCTTGCTTATTTATGGTTGTGTGTTGATTATCTAGCCTAGTTCTTGCTTTAATTTGAAGAATTAATGGTTGCAAATATTATTTCATGCATATTTGACTTGGTCTCTACTTGAGAAAGATAGATTTAGTATAGGAAAACTTGGCTAGCAAGAAATTGGGTCAATCGAGAGATTGATAAGCCCAATTAAAGGGATGAACCTAGAGATAGTAAAACCCGACTTGAGCTTATTATCAACTGCTCTGTTCAATACCCATTTGGACTTGAGAAAGCCAAATTGGGCAAAATCACTCTCTGACCGAGAGGTATTAAGTGGGTACTTGGGTGTTGATAACTATAATACACCTCGACCAATAAAACAAGCTTTGAAGTTTACAACCCATTAGGCGAACACCTAGGTAAAGGTCATAGCCCTAGGCCTTTTATATCATTTAAAAAACAACCAAAAATAATTTCCTAGTTTAAATTCTTAGTTTGTAATCTTAGTTTAAATTAGACCTAGAAACAACCCAAGTTTGTGAAAGTGCAATTTGAGATGATTCAAGCTTCTACACTATAATATATATATCCCTAAGACCCATTCATAGTTCCCTGTGGAAAATTGACCCCGACTCCTTGTTGGGTATTACTATTGCATCGACCGTTTTCATATCCTCAAATAGAAAAGTGAAATTGGACGAGATCAACCGCCCTGCTTATGCGCGCTTTATCAGCAAAAAATATGCCATTTGACAACACCGTTGATCTAGATTCATCCCACATTGCTGTCTGAATTTTGTCAAGATCCCTTGTGAGGGCATCCACATACGGCATACATGGCAACTGATCAAGGTAGAGAATCACCCTTGAATGAAATGGCACATGAGACTCATACACTCTTGGTCTAACGGGAGGTGGAGCGTGCTCCCTCCTCAAATTAGGTTCATCATTCTCGTCCTCATCATCATCACCCCATCAGGGAAGGGTGTGTCATCTCCAGACTCATCAACATTGTTATCATAATCGCTATCATCTTCCTGACTCTGCGCATTTGCCAGATCCGATTAAATATGTCATTTTCGGGCAATTGAGTAAGGACATGACCTTCAAGTTGCTCGTTTTCACTGCACAACCAATAAAATAATTAGTTTCTCAAATTCATCCAAACATTACATATAAAATTTATCACTTTACTTACAAATCATAATTTGTTGATATCCCATGATGCACATTATCCTGTTGATGATGATCCCAGGTGGACCCATGATCCAACATACCAAAACTAGGCATATTCCAATTGTCGTTGGTTCATAACTTGTAAAATTCATATATGGCCGGTACCCCCTGTGAAATATATGAGTGTTAATACAAATTCAATACATTAAAATAAATATTGTAACACAAAGAAAAATTAAAATTTACCACTCGGCTTGTGGATTATGTAAACTTGAGGAGAAATTATGACCTCGCTCCGCATTTGCTCGCGGAGATAAGTTTAGATTTGGCCAAACTTTTTCACCCGGAACCTGTTTGGATAAAACTGCTCCAAACAAACCACCCGATGATTGAGGGATATCCCTATTTTGTGGAACCTTATTATTGTGAACATCTTCAGCCTTGACGTACATTTTTATCATAAGAAGTTCTCGGTGTTCATCCGTAGTCCTCAAAAAATCTGTCAGAGTTTCATTGTCTTCGATGTTAAACTCAGCATAACAAGCAACCCCTTGCGGAGTAACAAGATACAGATATCTTTCGGTTACTTTAATATTCACCGAACGTTTGCTCACACTTATTTTTTTTACATAACAACGATACTAATCTATCATACTCCATTGTAAGTGGCAACTTAACATGACACTGTGGAGAACAACTATAGCGTACTGAGTTATTTTCCACCACAACCTCACCCCACCCCCACCCCCATATAATGAAATCCTAATTTTTCGCTCTTCGGACATTATGACAAAATGCAAAATAACTTAACGAACAAATATTTCGGAAGACTTGAAGGATCCAGAATGAATTTTTACCTAATTCTGAAACTCCTTAAATAAAAAAAAAATCAATCTTGGGGGTACAATAATTGAGGTATAGCGCATGCATAATAGACGTTATATTTATATGAATTATTGGTGGGTCAGTTAAGTGCACATGAATTATTGATAGGGTAAAACATTTTATAAATAGCACGGTTATTCATCGCGCTATGTATAAAATGATACTCAATTTTGTTTTTACTTATTTGTGCGTTTGAGTCTAAAAGATCTCAATTTTGGTCTCGTGGTTCTATGTCGCTTGGCATAACGTATAGATATTAAGGGAAACGGCCTTGGATCGAGAAGAGATGAAAGCAGAAATTGCTAATTTCCAAGCGAATGTCGAGACTTTGCATTAAGGACTGGCTTGTCGAAAACACAGCAGTAATTTTTTGTCAATTATTATAACAATAACATACTCAATGTAATTTCATAATTGATACTATAAATATCACAAAGCTTTATTTTATGTTGTAAAATATTTTAAAATTGCGTTATTTTCAAATAGCATACTAGTGTTAGAATAAATTTTTTGAAAGTAAGACAGGTTATTTGACGTGATGATATAAATAGTGACAGTGTATACAATTTAAATTTTTCTTTAGTAAAAGTGGTGATATCCTAATTACCACTGTGTGTGCACTACTCCCTATATAGTTGATTGATTAACGATGCAAATCCAGCGAGGCAATTAGATGCTACTGCAAGTAAAGGTAGACAGAAGCGCGATGCTCGCTTTATGAGTTCTGTTTCCCTATGCATGAATGTAGTTGCATCCTTTCTAATATAGTACTGGAGTAATATCAATGAAGGGGTTGGTTTTGTTAATTTTTCGGGAAGATAACTACATTTACTGTATTTGTACGTGTCAAAACAGTCGACAGTAAATTTTAAAAAGTGGTTAATTAACCTGCTAAAATTAATTAAGCTCTACTTTATAGTAGCATGAACATATTGTATGTCGTATTAACTTATTGCTAGTAATTATGAATATATTGGAGGTTTTAGCCCTACTTGACCTTTTACAATATTGAATTTAAGAAAATATCTTTTTAGATCTCTTATGTATAAATGAAAAATCTCTTATGTATAAAAATAAAGTCATAAAACTAAAAATAAATTTATAAAAGGCAACAAAATCAATTGACCCATTGGAGGTTTTATAGTAACTTGAATGCTTACCGTATTACACATATTTCACGACAGTCATATTGTTTACTTTAATGAACTTTTGAGAATCCAATCCTTGAGATTGAGACTTAAATATATTTGCGGCCAGGGCGGATCTACCTTACGAGGTAGGGCGGCTCTATAAGGCCATTGCTTTAGGCCTCGAAATTTTGAAGCCCCCAATTTATTTTGAATTATTATTATTACTATTACTATTATATATTATATAGTTTACATAAATAATTAGAATAAAAAAAAAGTATTACAGTATTTTTTTTGTTACTTGATTGAGGTTATTTTATACAATAAATTTATAAATTATGATAATTTTCTTCCCTCATTAATTAGTATATTTGACAAGAGTGAGTTGCTCTAGTGGTGAGCACCCTCCACTTTCAACCAAGAGGTTGTGAGTTCGAGTCACCCCAAGAGCAAGGTGGGAGTTCTTGGAGGGAGGGAGCCGAGGGTCTATCGGAAACAGTCTCTCTATTCCAGGGTATGGGTAAGGTCTGCGTACAAACTACCCTCCCAAAACCCCACTAGTGGGATTATACTGGGATTAAGGGCCTCCGAATATGGTTTCGCCTTAGGCCCCGAGATCTGTTGAGCCGCCCCTGACCACAGCACCCGCTCGCTTCGCTAAAATTCTTACTATGTACATAATATTTCTGTGAAGAAACGTATAAATGGATAGAATGACACCCAAAAGTCGCAAAGTGGAAGCGAGTGCCATTGGAGGCTTTCCTTGGCCTCATGAATGCAAGTTCGATTCTCGTTTGGAGCAACTCCTTTGATTTTTCCTTTTTTCTATTTATTAAGATTTCCTTTATTTTCAGTTGAGCCGTAGGGCCTCACCTCTTTTACTTCTTTTTTTTATTTTTTCCCTCCTTTTATTACTTGCTAAGTCTCTCTTCTTCATTTTTTTAACTTTCAGTCCTCATTTTGTTTCTATCATTATACTTTACTTTATGAACAATTATTTTCTATAGGTAATTTGAATTGTTTTTAATTAGCATATAATTTCTTTATTTTTAATGAAACGATATTAATTTATATATTGGAATATAATTTGAGCAATATCTTCTATTGGGTTTTGAAAAAAATTAAATGGCTTGGTTGATAGTCGTTTTGAGTCAAATATCTTAGGTTGAATGTTGAAGGTTTTTCTTTGAAAATAATTGTCATATAACTCAACAATTAAGATGGAAAAATAAACAAAGAGCAATACAAGTAAATTAATCTAGTTAAACAATAAATATATAGTGTAGCTAAGGTATTCTTTAAGCAAATGTTTATATTGGAGGCGCTCTTTCATGAAATGATATTTTTCTTTTGTATTTTTATTTAAAATGTGTTTAAATTAAGCGTTACAAATTTGAACTAAAATCGAACTTATTTGCTTTGTTAATGAAATGCCTATTCAAATTAATCAAAAACTAATCGAACCGACCCATTATTCCTAATCTGTCTTTGTAGCTACTGATATGTATATTGTATACATAATATGGCAGTACCCGCAACATTATCCGACTCTATTTGCAGCCGAGACAACGTTTGTTGCATTCTCCAAGAGAGTTGTACTAGTGCTGAGTATAATTTATGCAGATTCCTGAGAAGAACATCGATATTGGGTACTTGACTTTGTCAGTGGGATACCGTGACTAATTTCGAAGACCATTTACTGCAAAAATTATGAGTATGTTTTTTTAAAAGTACTTTTTGATAAATAATTTGTGTTTGACTAATTAATTTGACAAAAAACAATTAATGTTTGGTCAAACTTTTAAAAATTGCTTCTAAGTGTATTTTTCTCAAAAGTCCTTTTCAAAAAGCGTTTTTGGAGAGAAACTAATTTTTTTTTCTTTTCCAAAACTGCTTCTGCTTCTCCTCAAAAATACTTTTTTTCTTCCAAAAATTTGAACACTTCAACTTTGAAAAACAAGCAAAAAGCTTGACCAAACAGGCTATTAGTAATCATTTGGACATAAAAATTGTAATTTTTAAAAAAAGTAGCATTTAAAGTTAAGTTGAAAATTAATATTTGAAATTTAAAATTATATTTTGACATGCATTTCACATGAAAAAATATTACAGTTTTGTGAGTGAGAATTTCTTTTTGAAAAAGTGGAACTCATTTTCTAAAGATTTTCAAAATATTGCAAAATTTCATGGACAAAAACATTAAAAATTTTTTTATGAACAAACGGGCCTTAATTTCTTGCAAGTACTATATCAATGATCAAAGAATACTTAAAATTTGAGTAGATTAAACAAATGAATTCACATTTAACTTCCAAACTGTAAAATGACAGGACTCTGTTTACATTAATCCTCCTTATTAATTTGCCTTAATCAATTCATATAGTTATGAAATCAAAAGAAAAAACTAAAAGAATTGAGATGGTTACAGTAAACTATTGAAGTATGGCACACCAGTCAGTGGCAACCAATCATCTCCGACTAGAAAACCAGATACTGTAAAATTAGCAGCATCAGTAGCATTTAAAATTTGGATTGCAGGCCATGTAACTCTGCCTGTTGTATTTGATCCCGGTCCAGTGTTATTAAACTCTGCATAATAAGACGTGTTTAGCGCGAAATCTCCAGACCAATCATGCCAACCTGATGGGTGAATAAAACCATCCATATAAGATTGCATATAAATCGTTCTCGAATACTCCTTCCATGGCCTACCAAGATATGTTTTAGTGCTACTATTGCTAATTGCCAAATCATCTGCAGGTCTAATTGTGCAATTATGGATTGAAATTCCAGTGTTTTGATTTATGTCTGTTCTGCCTTGAGCTGTTATTGCATTGAACTGATTGGGCAAAGGGAGACGTGGATACAAGTTGCAATTCTGGAAAACAGCAGCTGCATTGCCAAATATGAAATCGACTGTGCCATATATGTCACACTCTCTGTAAAATTGCCTAAGAGAGTGTACGTATAATGTGTCTTGGTATGCCTCAAAGCTGCAGCTATAGAATGTGGATAAATCAGCACCGTTTCGGACTGCAACTGCTTGATGCTTGATTGCTCCTGCTGTGTTTTGGAACGTAATGTCAACTGCAACAAATCCTAGACCAACCACAGCTACAGAAGTAGACACACAACTGTTGTTAGACAACCATATTACAAATTAAGTACAACATTAAATTTTGGAAAAGGTAGAGTTGGTCCTTTGTTGACTTCTAGGCGACAAGTTCTAAATATGATATTAGTCTCTTTATAATGTATGCCAAGGTCACGTATGCAACCCTACAATTTGTGTTTTAAATTTTATGGGTTCAATCTTTAATACTCTTATCAATAAACCTTTTAATATTAATTGAAATGTGTCTTAATAGTATATATATATGTGTGTCGAAAATGATGGATTCAGTAAAACCCATCAATTCTATGTTCCATCCGCCTCTGCTCCCAACCCCACATGAGTTAGAGAACACTTAGGTATCGTTTGATATGATAGATAAGCAATAATAATTGTGGATAAAAATTTAGTACCGCTTTATCTCTTGTTTGGTTACTAATCCTTATCCCAGAATAAAAAAATAGTAACATGATAACTTATACTCCCTCTGTTTCAATTTAAATGACACACTTTTCTTATTAGTCCGTTCCAAAAAGAATGACACATTTATATATTTGGAAACAATTCAACTTTAAAATTTTTATTTTACTCACTTTACCCTTAATGAGAAGTTTTTATAGCCATACAAATGCCATGATCCCACAAAGTTTTTGCCCTTTAAGTTTTTAGGACCACATGTTTTTTTTAAAAAAAATTTCCCTTAAACTTTGTGCCAAGTCAAACTATCTCTTCTAAATTAAAACAGAGGGAGTACATGACAGAGGGTGGAATAGTAATCTAAGATAAAACAGTAAAATTAATAATCTCAAGATTAATATAAAATACCAAACTATAACGACCCGACCGGTCATTTCGAGAGTTATAGCCCCGTTTTCCCCATTTCTGCTTCTTTTGTGCTTTACAGTTGTATTATATCTTATCGGGTTGGTTGGTTCGGGTCCGGAGTAGTTTGGAGTGAATTGAGACACTTAATCTCTTAATTGGAAGCTTAAGTTGAAAAAGTTGACCGGATGTCGACTTGTGAGAAAACGACCTCGGATTTGAATTTTTATAGTTCTGTTAGCTCCACTAGGTGATTTTGGACTTAGGAGCACGTTCGGAATATGATTTGGAGGTCCGTAGTAGAATTAGGCTCGAATTGGCGAAGGTTGGAATTTTGGCGATTTTGGTCGGCAGTGAAAATTTTGATATCAGGGCCGGATTGGATTTTCGGAAGTTGGAATAGGTTCGTGGTATCATTTTTGACTTGTGTGTAAAATTTGAGGTCAATCGGACGTGGTTTGGTAGGTTTCGGCGTCGTCGTGAAATTCGGAAGTTTAAAAGTTCTTTAGGCTTGAATCCGGGTGTAATTTCGTATCGAGTTATAGGACTTGTTGGTATAATTGGTTGAGGTCCCGGAGGCCCCGGGGTGATTTCGGATGGTTAACGGCTTGATGGGAGTTTGAGAAATTTCAGCTGAAGCTGCTGCTACTAGTGTAACCGCACCTGCAGAGAGGGAACCGCAGGTGTGAGCCCGCAGAAGCGAATGAGGAGCCGCAAATGCGGCTAAGGAGGATCTGGACAGAGGACGCATGTGCGATGGCATTCCCGCACCTGCGATGATCGCAGAAGCAGATTTAGGGGCGTATGTGCGAGTTTGGACCGCAGGTGCAACGTAGTTCCCGCACCCGTGAAGAGCTCAGATGCGGTCACTTGATCGCAGGAGCGGAGGTAGTGTTTTAGTGATTTTCCGTAGAAGTGGGGCTTTGCCCGTAGATGCGGCTCCGCAGATGCAGAAATAGAGCCGCAGGTGCGAGAAGTCTGGGCAGAACCTATAAATAGAAGACTTCGAGATTTTTCACCATTTTCATCATTTTGAGCTTGGATTTTGGGGATTTTGAGAGAGATTTCGGGGTAATCACTGAGGTAAGTTCCTTGTGCCTATTTACCTTTAATAATGATGTTTCTCCACTGATTTTTACACCTAGTTGGTGAGTGTTTGAGGCGAGATTTGAGAGATTAGGGCTTGGGAATTGGAGAGTGAATTTTGAGATTTTGGAGGGGTAATTGAGGTCGGATTTTGATAAATTTGGTATGTTTAGACTCATGAGTGAATGGGCTTTCGGGTTTTGTGACTTTTATCGAATTTCGAGACGTGGGCCCGGGAGGCGGGTTGAGCCGATTTTGGATTTTGGACTATATGTTAGCCAATATTGATTATCTCGTACTATTTGTGGCTAGATTCGGGACATTTGGAGGCCGATTCGAGAGGCAAAGACATTTCAGAGTAGGATTTCTGCGCGGTTGAGGTAAGTAACAGTCTTAAATCTGGTTTTGAGGGTATGAAACCCCAAGAATTGGTATGATGTGAATATTTGGAGGTGAAGCACATGCTAGGTGACAGGCGTGTGAGCGTGCACCATGAGGGATTGTGACTTGGTCTATTCCGTGAGACTGTAAAGTCGAATAGCCATTGTTATTACTTGTTTTCCTTGTCTTTGAGCAATTGACTGCCTTTCATGTTAGAAACCATGCTTAGGCCATATAATATC
>AWOL01S0023706.1:10890-63169 GCA_000715115.1 Nicotiana otophora
ATATATATATATATCAGCATTCAAGGGTGTGGATAAAGAAAAATCATTAGGTAATTTATTCTTATTTGCGTAAACTCTGATATATATATATAGAGAATTATTTATACATGTTTCGGTGATGGTAACAAGCGTGCCATACAAGTGCAGACCGTAACAAATTAAAAAGAAGTGCTTATATAACTAAACCAAGTTGGCATGTGCTAACTCCGTTGACAAATGATGCACAAACAAATTCTAGCAAATAGAGAACCTAGAATAATTTGTTATATTTTTAATGAACAAATTAAAATTAATATAGTTTATTTTATTATTAATTAATACTAAAAGATGAATTCGTGTGTGAAAATAACAACAAAAATTAATCAAAGTGAACCGGATGGAGTACGGCAGCAGACAATACATTTGCATCTCTTTGTTTGAACCCAATCAATGCATTCAAGATCGACGCGCTTTGAAGAAAATGGCCATGCAATTAACTGGTTGACTTCGATCCCATTTTTATTCAATACTTTACTACTACGTACTATCAAGTCTTCTGCCACCGTTCCTCTTCACGTAGCAAAAAGAATTACAACTAGGCTTTTACCTAAGCTGGCTTTCCATTTCTTTAGGTATATATATGTTAATATCCATCAAACCATTGCACAAAAAATCATACACTAGCTAATCACCATTTCATGTTCATGTCAAAAGCCATGGCAAAAAATTCTAACTTCTTTTTTGTTCATTTCACCCTTTTTTGCACTACTCTTTTCCTACTTGTTTCAATCTTATTTTCTCAATCTTTTGCTGCTGATGTTCCTCCAAATACTCCTGTACCTCCCTCTGTTATTTGCAAATCCACTCCTTATCCTTCCTTCTGTAGATCATCGGTGCTTCCACCTACAGGGAGTCCCAATGAAAATGTCTATGGCTACGGTCGAAAATCTGTCCGAAAATCATTATCTTCAGCTCGTAAATTCTTGTCCCTTATCCAAAAATACCTTCGAAAATCCAAACAATTAACAATCACTGCTGTCCGTGCACTAGAGGATTGCCATTTTCTAGCAGGGCTTAACATGGATTACTTGTCAAGTTCTTTTAAAACTGTTAACGTGACATCCAAAATTCTCCCTGTTCTTGAAGCTGACGATGTGCAAACAATGCTCAGTGCAATTTTAACAAACACACAAACTTGTTTAGATGGACTTCAAGCAACATCCTCTGCTTGGAGTGTTAGAAATGGCCTAGTAGCTCCACTTTCAAATGACACTAAACTTTATAGTGTTTCTTTAGCTTTGTTCACAAAAGGGTGGGTACCAAAGAAGAAAAATGGGCCGAAAATTCGTCAACCTAGACAAAAACAGCTGTTCAAAAATGGCCAATTGTCATTCCAAATGTCTGCACGAAACCAAGCAATTTTGGAAACAGTAAGCAGGAGAAAGCTTTTGCAGGAGGAGGAAAATAATGACCAAGTTAACGTGAGTGACATTGTGATTGTCAATCAAGATGGAAGTGGGAATTTCACTACCATTAATGATGCAGTGGCGGCTGCACCAAATAATACCAAGATTGATGCAGGGTATTTCCTTATATACATAACAGAAGGTGTGTACGAGGAGTATGTTGCCATTGCGAAGAACAAGAAGTATTTGATGATGATTGGTGATGGCATCAATCGAACCATCATTACAGGCAATCATAGCTTTGTTGATGGATGGACAACATTCAACTCTTCCACATTTTGTAAGTATCTAAATGATATCCTTACCTTTTCAAATGCATCCTAGAGGCGCGAATTCAAAATTTAAAAAGCTGAATGAGTACTATGAGTTCAGAATATAATATTTGTAGAAATTTTGGTTTTATATATACACATATGTTACGTGTCGAAAATACAAGCTTTAGTTGAATCCATAACATATAAGCTCCATCTGTCTCGGCCTACACTAAAGGGTCGTTCTGTTTGAAGACAAGTTATGCTGGAATTAGTTATGCTAGGAATAGTTATACTGAGTTTATGCTGAAATTAATACATTTTCCAAAATTTAATGTTGTACTTATAAATTTGTAGTATGGTTGTCTAACAACAGTTGTGTGTTACTTCTGCAGCTGTGGTTGGTCTAGGATTTGTTGCAGTTGACATTACGTTCCAAAACACAGCAGGAGCAATCAAGCATCAAGCAGTTGCAGTCCGAAACGGTGCTGATTTATCCACATTCTATAGCTGCAGCTTTGAGGCATACCAAGACACATTATACGTACACTCTCTTAGGCAATTTTACAGAGAGTGTGACATATATGGCACAGTCGATTTCATATTTGGCAATGCAGCTGCTGTTTTCCAGAATTGCAACTTGTATCCACGTCTCCCTTTGCCCAATCAGTTCAATGCAATAACAGCTCAAGGCAGAACAGACATAAATCAAAACACTGGAATTTCAATCCATAATTGCACAATTAGACCTGCAGATGATTTGGCAATTAGCAATAGTAGCACTAAAACATATCTTGGTAGGCCATGGAAGGAGTATTCGAGGACGATTTATATGCAATCTTATATGGATGGTTTTATTCACCCATCAGGTTGGCATGATTGGTCTGGAGATTTCGCGCTAAACACGTCTTATTATGCAGAGTTTAATAACACTGGACCGGGATCAAATACAACAGGCAGAGTTACATGGCCTGCAATCCAAATTTTAAATGCTACTGATGCTGCTAATTTTACAGTATCTGGTTTTCTAGTTGGAGATGATTGGTTGCCACTGACTGGTGTGCCATACTTCAATAGTTTACTGTAACCATCTCAATTCTTTTAGTTTTTTCTTTTGATTTCATAACTATATGAATTGATTAAGGCAAATTAATAAGGAGGATTAATGTAAACAGAGTCCTGTCATTTTACAGTTTGGAAGTTAAATGTGAATTCATTTGTTTAAATTACTTAACTTTTAAGTATTTATTTTTATTTTTGATATAGTACTTGCTAGAAATTAATTGGTCTTAGAAATTAGTCATCTTTATTATTGTATCCCATTGACAAAGTCAAGTACCCAAAATCAATGTACTTATCAGGAATCTGCATAAGTTATAGCACTAGTACAACTCTCTTGGGCAGCAAATATATTTAAGTCTCAATCTCAAGGTTTAGATTTTCAAAAGCTCATCAGAGTAAACAATATGACTGCCATGAAATATGTGTAATACGGCAGCACTCAAGTTATATCAGTAACAAACAATATTAGTAAAATTTTCAGGTTTTAGGTCATTTAGGCATTTTATCAAATATCTAGAGTGCATAAATCTCTACATCTCTTAATCATGAAATTAGTTCATCCAACTACCACCACTTACCAATAGTTTATAACTTTCAATCATCACATGAGTGACTATTCATCCACACCCAACCAAACAAATTATATCAATTAATCACCTTTCAATCTCTACCATTGTTATGTATTTAAATTGGGAATTTATGGCTTTCAATTACCATACCATGAGTTCAAATACTTAATTCGTACTCATCTTTCCATAATAAATTCGTACATGCAAGTCTAAGGATGTAAGATTACCTTGAAGAAATTTTGCAAAATCCTCCTTTGAGTTCTTGAATAAATTTCATGAAGATTTAAGTATTTTATGTGTAAATTTCATCAACACTAGTGTAGAAATGATAGAATTTTATACTAAGATAATTGAGATTGCTTACCTTGAAGAAGAGAGGAGTTGGTGGTCTTGAGTGAGTGGAGAAGAGCTTCAAAATCTATCCAAATGAGGTGGGAAAAATGAACCCCGAATATAAACCCAAATTTTTGGGTTTCGGACGCGGCCCCGGATGCTATGGCAGCACTTCACTGCCAGCCCTTCTTTCGGACGCGGCCCCGGATGCTTCGCATCCTCAGTTCACTCCTCTGCCAGCTTTTGGTAATTTGGTCATAACTCCTTGTAGAAATGTCCAAATGATGAACCGTTTAAAGCGTTAGAAACTAGACTCGGAGATCTTTCATTTGATAGGTTGTTTAATCACATAACTCCTTATATATAAGTATATATTCTTGTCCAAAATTAGGTCTTTTGCCAAAATATATCAAATCGATCCGGAATGACCTCAAATTTTGCACACAAGTCGTAAATGACATAACAAAGCTATTCTAATTTTCGAAATCGAAATCCAAGCCTATATCATCAAAGTCAACTTCCGGTTAAACTTATGAACATTCCAAACCTTCAAGTTTCCAACTTTCGCCAATTGGTTTCGAAACCTTCTAGATATATCCAAATGAAATTTCGGGCATACGCTCGAGTCCAAAATCCCCATCCGGACGTAACGGAACAATCAAAACTTCGTTCCGAGGTCAAATACTAAAAAAGTCAAACTTGATCAACTCTTCCAACTTAAAGCTTCTGACATGGAATTCATTCTTCCGAACTAATTCCGAAACACTTGAAAACCAAAACCGACGATTCACACACGTTATAATACATCATATGAAGCTATTTAAGACTTGAAATAGTTGAAAGGAGCGTAAATACACAAAATGACCGGTCGGGTCGTTATATTCTCCCCCACTTAAACATACGTTCGTCCTCGAACGTGTCGAGAGTTGTTCCTAAACCTTCAAATCACTATTCCACCTTACCACGCACATACCCAAGGGTAATCCCATGCCACTCTATTCCATATAGGCCTGACGACACAACATAATTAAAGATCATTACTTTAACCTTAGTCCGTAAAACTTAGAACCTAATTTCCAACATCCAAAATTTCTTATAAGACCCGAATCTCATATTTATACATTGTATAAGTCTGAACAAGTTGTATCAAGCCATAACTATAACCCCGGATATAATCACATAATATACTACACAAATCGCATACTCGCAGCACCATTCCCAATCACAGTAACTACTCAAAACCAACCCTCTACTAGTATTAAACCTCATATCAAATAAAACCTCGTTCCAAAATCTTCGTGCACTACTTACAATGAAAGAAACACGCGGAATCTCATAACCACTTAGTAGATCAACAAGTCAGGGAGTTTTTCCTCATTCAACAAGTACCATAGCCAATTATCTAAGCCGATTTCTACAATTATTCTTCCAAACACATCGTAATCAAACCTGATAGTACTTATTCTAGGTCCAATGGCCTTATCTCATCAAAGACAACCACTTTATTGACATGCAACCCCAACACAACCCAATATTTACAACCAACCCTCAAATTTCGTGAAAAGAATAATCATAGGTGCATGTGTCAATTCCTCAAATACCCTGCTCAAATAATATCATAACATGTAGAGGAAAGGAAAGACAATTAAATCAGATAAATAATCAAGGAAATATAGTTTCCTCACACTGCACGGACAACTCACGTGTTAATGATATCAATATATGGATCCGCACGGACAACTCACGTGCCAATACTATAAATATCTGGTTCCGCACGGACAACTCACGTGCTGCACGGACAACTCACGTGCTGCACGGACAACTCACATGCTAATAATATAAATATCTGGATCCGCACGGACAACTCACGTGCCAATACTATAAATATCTGGTTCCGCACGGACAACTCACGTGCTGCACGGACAACTCACGTGCTGCACGGACAACTCACATGCTAATAATATAAATATCTGGATCCGCACGGACAACTCACGTGCTAATAATATAAATCATCTGGCATAGTCACAGGCCTCCAGTCCAAGCATATAATACAGGAGCAATTAAACAAGTACACATGTATATGATAATGAAGTGAAATTCTCACACTACTGGACCGGTATAAATAACACGCCATAGTGTAGGCATCTGCAAAGTGTGCTATCACAAATCAAATCGGCAAGTTATCGCAGAGTTAGTAAATACCATGTTTATTCAGAGAATTAGCCCTTTTTGTAACCTCAAGTATGGCTCAGATAGTTCTCAACAAAGGTACAAATATGAGAACGTTATAACTTTAAGATTAACAGTCAACTCTAGGCATATCATAGCCTAAGCATTTTTTTGAGTACGAATACTTGCCCCGATGCTCGTACATGGGCTCAAACCTCACATATATGCGCACTCATAGAGCGCAACTATCACAAATAATTAACGCAACTAGTGCCTCCACTGAGTTTAAATAAAATACTCACCCCAAACAGGCCGCAACCCTAAAATAATATGCTTATGAGAACTCTCAGTCTCTAGCTTCATAGAACACATGAATCACCATAACTGATCCAACTTCAGCACTCGAATGACTAACACATCTTTCATGCACGATCACCTCACGAGGAATACTTCTATAATTCTTCCGTGCCAAAATTCGAATACCAGTAGTCTATCAACCAGGTGAGTACCTCCATACTAACGAAACATCTGTAAGTCAAAACACAATATGCCTTCTAAAATGCGCACCCTTGTCTAGGATTACCGAGCAGTTATAACATTTATCTAAATATCTGAAACTGACCATTCTATTCAAAATTCGTGACCTTCCCTTCAAGACCGAACTGTCATCTTGTACATGTAAATCTTAATCCCGCATAACACACCACATCTATAATGTGAAAAGCATGAGAATCTCATTATCAACTCTGAGTCACCAGCAAATTACATACCCGGTTAGTTAGAAACCTTCCTTTTGCTTTCTTCCACGAGGAAATCACAATATGCAATACGTTCCCCACACCGATAGATAATATCCGGCTCAAACCATGGAAAAACCATTAAGAACACTTTAAAACACATTTGCACATAACCAAGCTAAAAGAATTGAATTTCTCTAACTCGACCCAGCCATGCAGGTGACCAAACCCAAAAATATTGACACCAAAATATCTGTAAAGCCTCACCACCTCATAATTACCCCTCATAAATACCACAACTGAGACACACACTATGAAAAGACCTTATGTGAACTTAAAATTATTCTTTTACCTTTCTTATACTGGAATGTAGAATCCATAGTCATACAGAATTACCGCAAGTCCCGACACCATCCAATGTAAATAACTGATTCTAGTGATATACAAAATTCGAAAAATTTTCAATTACCACATATACATTTTGAATCCATTAGAACCCTCTCGAGAGTCACCCACTTTGCTCAAATCTAAATTGCACCTCCCAAATGGGCCGAAAGACACATGCCCCATTAACACAACAATACCCAAAGAAGTAACCCTACATTAACACCACCAATAAAATACATACTCCATGCGTACTACATCCTTCACAAATAATAACTCACTCATCCCATGATTTTCATATACTCATAAAGCGCAATATAACCCGTATTCAGGAATTTTATTACTCGAGTCTTCCTCGATCTAAACCTCTATAAGTCATAAATGGTCCACCAGTATGCCTCAAACCAAAACCAATACAACACATAATCGTGCAATCAAATCGTAGATAACAGACTCCCCCACTTGGCTCAAAGCCATATAACAAAACATTTGATAACTCACCATTCCCATACTCTACTATTGTCATAATCCCGCAGTTAATTCAACGAAAATTCTTCACAAGCTCAGGTAACACAAATCATAAAATACCTCAAATCATCCGCGAAGCTCGTCTTCATCCTCGTGATGGCCAAGTCAACTTTCTCAACCAATCCAAACTCGAATCTCAACACATATACCCTGCTGGTAGAAAAGAAACTCCCCGCACAATATTATAAGGGACACACCTATGTAGATTACTCCACAGGAGATAACCCCACGCAATAACTTTTTGAAATTTTGTATTTTTATATATACACACGTTACGTGCAAAAATACAAGCTTTAGTTGAATCCTTAACATATAAGCTCCATCTGTCTCGGCCTACACTAAGAGGTCATTTTATTTGAAGACAAGTTATGCTGGGAAGAGTTATATTGAGTTTATGCTGAAATTAATTATCCGCATATCATTTCTTATGGACTGTTTGAGTCACGACCCAAATACCTAACCAATCGTGACGGCGCCTATCATAGAACTAGGCAAGCCGACATTCTCAATATGCTCTCAATATATAACAAAAGTGAGCTAAAGCAATTAAACTAGCTGAAGGTTTACATAATAACAGGGTAAAAACTCATTCTCCATTGATTTTCCCACCTAGTTGGTGTGAATTTAAGGTGTAAATTGGGAGTTTGAGGCTAGAGATTTGAAGAGTTTGATTTAGGGATTTGGGTGATGATTTGGTGTCGGATTTTGATAAATTTGGTATGGTTAGACTCGTGGTTGAATGGGCTTTCGGGTTTTATGACTTTTATCGAATTTCGAGACGTTGGCCGGGGTCCGGCTTTTGAGTCGATTTTTGACTTTTGGTTAATAACTTAGCATTTTCTTATAGAGTTGATTCCTTTAGCCTGTATTGATTATATCGCATTATTTATGGCTAGATTCGAGGCATTCAGAGGCCGTTTCGCGAGGCAAGAGTGTGTTGGAGTAGAGATTTGCTCGGATTGAGGTAAGTAACAATTTTAAATTTTGTTCTGAGGGTATAAAACCTGAATTATGTGCCAGGTGATTGGTTTTGAGGTAACGCACATGCTAGGTGACGGGCATGTGGGCGTGCACCGTAGGAATTGGGACTTGGTCCATTACATGAAACTGTATAGATGATTAACCTGTTGATATCTGTCAATTCTTCATGTTATATAGTAAATGAGCTACAAAACCTGTTAGAAATCATGTTTAGGCCATGTGTTGGTAATGAAGGGGCCCTCAGAGGTCGTGTACATGTTAATTTATCTACTAAATTGCTGTGTTGTACTCAGTTCCAATTTTACTTGCATATCATATCTCAGTCTCTATTGTTTGTTGTTGATACATTATATCCTGTTTGGGCTGATTTTCATGATTAGTGAGAGCCCGAGAGACTGGAGAGATTGATGACTGAGTGATGCCGAGGGCCTAATTGTGAAATATTGATACTATATGAGTTGTCCGTGCAGACCCAGATATTTATGCTATAGCACATGATTTATTAGTGCAACATGAATTCTCTCTGTAGATTATAGTGCTTGGGCTGAAGGGCCTCCTCCGGAGTCTGTACACACCCCTAGTGAGCGCAGGTACCTACTGAGTGCGAAAGCTGAGTGCTGAGTGAATGGGAGGGCTGAGTGACTGTAGCCCTGAGAGGATGCATTTGATTTCATTATTGTTGCACTTAGCTACCATGTATCACTGTCTTGAAATTTCTGAAAGATATTACATTATGTTTCCCCTTAAACTTGTCATGGAGTAACTGTTTTGACCTAATTTATCGAACTTGGAAGCATGCCTACTTTCCTATGTTGAAATCACTGTAATTGAACTTTAACTGTGAAACTCGTCACTACTTTCAGTTCTTTATTTAGTCTTGTTACTTACTGAGTTGGTTGTACTCACGCTACACCCTGGACTTCGTGTGCAGATCCAGGTGTTTTCGAACACGGTGGGTGTTGATTTCAGCATACATTGTATTTTTTTAAGATTCCGAGGTAGATGCCGGTGTTTCACAGACCTTGTCTCTCCTCCCCTATCTTTTCGCTTGTTGTATTTAGTTTCAAACTTTATTAGACAGTGTTTTCCAGACTTGTGATGTATAGATGCTCATGTACTCTATGACACCCCGATAGTTGGGAACTTCCGCATTTCGTTTTGGGTTTCTATCCCTGTTTTATGAGAACTTTTATTATTTAAACTGCTTTAATTCATTTATGTTAAAGGTGTTGGAATTATTTCGAAATGTCAGCTTGCCTAGTACCACGATAGATACCATCATGACAGATTAGGATTTTGGGTCGTGACATGCATCTTGTGGTAATAAACGCGCGATAATTATTTAGTTTTACGTATAAATAATAAATCGGCACAAAGAAAGATTTAATATTCGACATGTTCTTTATTATCAGTATTTGGTTACTACACCAAGATACCACTTATAAGTTAATATTTTGTCCAAAGATGATATATTAATGGAGTGACCGGTACCTTGAGATGGGGTCTACCTTTATTCAAATTTATTTTCATTTTAGTTTTAAGTTTTATGTGAGCTTATTTCATCGGTTGTTGTTCTCTGATTCAGCTAAAATTACTCCTGAAAATATTACTGCCAACATCAATTCAATTCCTATGTTGAATGACACTATCTTCAAGTGATGTCAAGAGAATCTCAATATTGTTTTCGGAGTCATGGATCTCGACCTTGCGCTAAGGTTTGATTCTCCACCACCTCTTACCGAGAAGTGTACCTCTAATGAAAAGAGGGAGATGTAAAGGTGAGAGATATCAGATCGCATGTGTATGATGATCATAAAGAAAGCCATTCCAGAAACATTCAGGCGTACTATATCCAACAAAGTTAAGACGGCTAAAGAATTTATGGCTGAAATTGAGAAAGTATTTATCAAGAGTGAAAAGGCTGAGATTGGCACACTCTTTACAAGCTTGATTTCAATGAGGTATCAAGGAAAAGGTAATATCAGGGAATACATCATGCAAATGTCTCATCTTGCTTCTAAGTTGAAAGCACTTAAGTTGGACCTCTCTGAGGACTTGCTAGTGCATTTGATTTTGACATCCCCTCCACCATAGTTTAGCCAGTTTAAGGTGAGCTATAATTGTCAGAAAGAGAATTGGTCTCTAAATAAGCTCATCTCACATTGTGTTCAGTAAGAGGATAGACTAAAGCATGAAAAGATAGAAAGTGCTCACTTAGCCGTTGTGCCTAAGAACAAACGGCAGGACAATAAGAGAAAGAATAAGGAAGCTGCAGATACAACAATGCAAAAGGAACAACATCAGGAACTAACTACATATGGTTGTTTATTTTGAAAAGCTGCAGGTCATAAGAAGAAGGATTATACCAATTATCACGCATGGCGTGCAAAGAAAGGTACACCTCTTAGTTTTGTTTGTTCTAAGGTTAATTTGACTTCGGAACCAAGACACATATGGTGGATAGATTCCGGTATAACAATCCACATCATCGTGTCTATGCAGGGTTACCTAAACTATCGAAAGTATGATGATGATGAAATATACATCTACGATGGTGACGGAAAGTCGGTGCAAGTTGAAGCAATTGAAACTTTTATATTATTGTTAAAAACTGGTTTTATTTGAATTTGAATGTGACTTATGTTGCACCGTCTTTGATGGAATTTGATTTTTGTTTTGTATTAGACAAGTTTGGTTATTTTTTATTTATTTGGAAATGTAAAATTAGTCTCTTTCATAATTCAAAATTGGTTGGTCTAGGTTCTTTATCATGTTACAATAATCTATATTTACTTGATATGATTGCTTCATTCAATGAACCTTGCATGTTAACACAACTGGTAATAAGGGTAAATTAACTATCCAGTAGTCAGGTTCTTTATGGCATGGGGGATTAGTTCACATCTCCAAAGGAGAATTAAGAGACTTTTGTCCAATAATATTTTCTTTCCCTTCAATTATTTAGAATCTTTATCCTACTACTAAGGATACGTTTTTCCAATAATGTGAGATTCTTTGAGGATGTTGAGTTTGCGGGGGGAGAGAGAGTTAAGGACTTTGTCTTTGAAGAGGAACATAATTATATTCCTCTAATTGCTATTGTCAAAGCTGAGGAACAAGTTCCAATACCTGACATTATTCAAGAAGCAAATTTGGATCAAAGATAATATCATTCAACCTGTCCTTCAAGAAGTAGTTCCCAAAGAACAAACTCTACAAACCTCAAGAATATATTTCAATAAAGAAAATCAATTATGGACATAAAAAAGTGTCTCATTTATAGTATTACTAATTTCATCAATTTATTGTCTCATTTGGTTTCAAGATAAATCTTGTTAATTATTGTGTATACCACAAGTTTAGTGAGAGTAAGTATATTTTTTTATTGTGTGATGTATGATCAGATTTGTATGTGTCTGAATATATCATTTACTTTAGGGATGTTGGACAGATATTTAAACAATTTATAAACTTATTTTTTGAAAGCAACTTAAATGTTCAAAAGGTAACTACAGAGAACAAATATTTTATGCTCACATAAAGGAAGTCGAAAAAGTTAAAGATAATCAGGTATTCAGATATCGACTTTTATTAGATGCTCATATAATATGACATACTTGGTTGATTAGCTATATAAGGAAGAGTATTAAACGAATACTCATAACTCTTTTCACCATGACATTTAATTTACAACATATTATGTAGCATCTGATTATGGAATTTGACTGCAGAATTTTGCCACTGGATAAAGTTGAAAGCACACTTGATTTATTTTGTGACAATAAGTTAGCAGTCTTGTAGTCCAATAACAACAGGAGTTCGGTAAAAGTCAAATCACATTGACATAAAGTTTCTGGTTGTTAAAGAAATAGTTCAGAGTGGCTAGGTGTCTATAGAGCATATTGGTACAAACTCCATGGTTATGGATACACTTACTAAGGGACTACCACCCAAGGTTTTCATGAGCATATTGCTCATATGGGTGTCATATCACTTAAGAAAATTCAGTTTCAGTGGGAGTTTGTAACCTCTTAAATATTCTTTATGGACACAATTTGGTTTAAGTTTAAGGTTTCAGGAAATGATTTCAGTTTAAGGATATTTGAGATTATTTTTGCAGAAATAAAGTATTCAGTTTATTTTCCACTCTGACTTATTTTTCAGTTACACCACTTAGAAATAGGCATGCTTGGATCACATTGTATGTAATTTCCATGCTACACATTGATAAGTGGAGATTTTGACTACTTATTAGCTCCTTTTAACTTTTGTTTTAGTCTAAAAGTATTTAATTGTATTCCTGGAACTAATGAAATTGTGCAAAACTGCAGAAATGCTGAAAATTGGGCTCCCGAGATGAAATCTAACTCAAAAAGGAGCAGTCTAAGCACAAGGCAATAAAAGGACACAGAAGCACAAAATGTGCAGTCCGCAGAAGAAATTACGGACCGCTTAATTCCATCTGCGGCCGCAACCAAAGAAGGCAAAATCTGCAGACAATTGTGCAAATTGCGGACCGCACATGAATTGTGCGGCTGCAAAAGCTAGGCTAGGAGTCATGATCAGAGAGTATGCAAATTACCAATCCAGAATCTGTCACGATTAAAAATCTAACCATGGTCGTGATGGCGCCTATCGTGTTACAAGGCAAGCCTATTTCCCATAATATTAGTACTAAATCGATTATAAGAATTTAATAAAATAATACCAACATTTGAATTTCTCATAAACTAAATCAACTCTAAATATAATATAAAAAATACGGAAACGAGCCCCAAACATCGGGATGTAACTAAGTCATGAGCATTTAAAACTATGAACTAAGATATATACGCTATCTAACTGTCCAAAAGAAGAAATGAAAAGAGGAGTAACAAGGTCCTGCGGACGCTAATAACTACCTTGCAGTCTCCAAAGATAGCCGACCTGAACTCAACGATCGTCGCCTTCTAACTCACCTGGATCTGCACATAAAGTGCATGGTGTAGTATGAGTACAACCGACTCAGTAGTAACAGAAATAACTAAGGAACTGAGCAATAGTGAAAAGCTAAGCAGAATAATCCAATTGTATTTCCACAATTAAGTACAAACAGGAGTAGACATGTAATTTCATAAATCAGTAAGACTACAAGGAAATTTAACAGGTAAATGCAGCAACAGTAAAGGTAAATGCAACCTCATAACAATGTCACTCCATCACTCATCACACGCACTCAGCACTCAAGGCTCAACACTCTGCGCTCACTAGGGGTATGTACACACTCCGGAGGGTCTCCCAAAGCCCAAGCGCTAAGCACGGACAATTCACGTGCCATCATATCAATACCTGAATATGCACGGTCAACTCACGTGATACGCGGACAACTCACGTGCTATGGTATCAATACCTGGACCCGCACAGACAACTCACGTGCTACGCAGACAACTCACGCGCTATGGTATTAATATCCTCACAACGAGGCCCTCGGCCTCACTCAATTATGTACCTCACTAGCCTTACCATCATCAACAAATAAGGGAACACAGCCCACATCAAGTATCACAATACATTAGCAAATAATAGAGACTGAGGTAAACATGTACAATAATTTCTATGACTGAGTACAAATAACGTGAGCATGAATAAAGCCTAAGCATGATCTCTAACTGAAGGCAGACAAGTTCAACAACAAGTAACTACGTAAACACAAATGATGGCCATGAGGCCTCACGGGACGGACCAAGTCTTAATCCCTCGAGATATACACCCACACGCCCGTCACCTAGCGTGGGTATCACCTCCAAACAGTCACATGATATCAAAATCTCCGGGTTTATACCCTCAAAGCTAGAGTTAAAACTGTTACTTACCTTAACAGCGTAAAATCCTACTCTGGGCTGCCCTCGTCTCTGGACTCGGTCTCCAAAAGCTCCAAATCTAACCATAGTCAGATTAATACCATTAACATAGGCTAATGAATCGAATTCCACAATGAAACTACAAAATATGCCAAAATANTGGGCTGCCCTCGTCTCTGGACTCGATCTCTTAAAGCTCCGAATCTAACCAAAAATGAGAATACTACTATCAACATAGTCTAAAGAATCGAATTCCACTGTAAAAACTACATAAATATGCTAAAAATCCGAAATCGGCCAAAACCCGACCCCCGGGAGGGGGTCTCTAAATCCGTCAAAAATGGAAGAATAATAAACCTCGTCCTCTCCCGAGTCTAACTACATAAAATTCATCAAAATCGGACTCCATTTGGTCCCTCAAATCCTCACTTAAACTCTCCAAAACTCAAACCCTAACTCCCTCAATTTCACTTTGAAATCATCAATCAAATCCCAAAAACGAAGATGGATTCATAAAATATAACTAAAATGGAGTAGAGAACACTTACCCTAATCCTTATGGTGAAAATCGCCCCCAACATAGTGCAAATTCGAGCTCCCCAACTCAAAATATGACCAAAATGAACAAACCCTCGTTTTATATATTTTTCTACCAGCTATTCTATCTCGTTTCTCATGCCAAACGATCCCGAAACTCGCTTTTTATGTTCCAATAGATTCTTTGTGAAATTTTAGTCAAGTTAGTCTTTTGAATCACTCAATTTGACCTTATAATGAAGGATATATATAGGTTTAAATATTTGCAATTAGTGCTGAGTTCTAAATACGAATTCAGTGGCAATTTCTGAAAAATCTGAAAAATCTGGCAACCCAATATTTTTAGTAAAATGACCATAAATTCCCCATACGATGCCTAAATTCGACGATTCATTTTGCTATGGCTCCATAATTATGATACAGATCTAATTCTTCAATCAAAATGGAAATCGAAGCTCATTTTCTTAATGTGGTACCATTTATGCTGGAAGAAACGACGTCGAAACATAAGAAAAGGAGCACAACGCAGCCCAAACCTATCTGAAACTCACCCGAGCTCCTTGGGACCCAGTACGAACATACTAACAAGTCCCATAACATAACACAGACCAACTCAAGGCCTCAAATCATGCATAACAACATTTAAACAATGAGTCGCGCCTCAAATCAAACTAAATAAACTCTCGAACTTTCGACTTCAAAAAACTCGCGCCGAAAGATATCAAATCAACTCTGAATTAACTCAAATTTTGCTCACACGTCACAAATGACACTACGAACCTAATACAACTTCCGGAATTCCATTCCAACCTCGATACCTAATTTTCTACTACCGACCAATATCGCCAGATTTCTAACTTTCGCCAATTAAAGCCTAATTCTACCACGGACCTCCAAATTACATTCCAGACACACTCCCAAGTCTAAAATCACTCAACGAAGCTAACTGAATCATAAAAATTCCAATCCGAATTCATTTACTCATAGGTCATTTTTCAGTTGACTTTTTCTAACTTAGCTTTCTAATTAGGAGTCTAAGTGCCTCGTTTCACTCCAAAACTACTCCGAACCCAAACTACCAATTCAAAACAACTCAACACAGCTGAACAACATACAAATAAGCAGAAATGGGGGAAATTGGGCTATAACTCTCGAAACGACCGATCGAGTCGTTGCATCCCCCCCCTTAAACAAACGTTCATCCTCGAACGAGTCTAGAAACATACCTGGAATCACATCATCTGAAGCAAAAATGTCTGGTCTGGCTGGGATGGCATAGAAACGGGCCTGACCAACCCTGATCTACCTTCCCCTCTCGGGCGACCCCTAGCTGACTGGGCTCCGCCCTTTACTGGCTGAGATCTATCCCTAGCCAGCTGGGAGGGTGGTGGAGGAACTGGTGCTGGTGCCGGCGGCCGAGCACCCCGCTGTGGAGCCCCACCCGACAGCCTAGGGAAATATCTTGCAATGTGGCCAAAATCCCCGCACTTGAAACAACATTTCCTCTGGCGAAACTTCTGCTCCCGATGTCCAAAAGAATTACCTGATGATACTTGAGCAGACGGGGCATGATGAAAACCCTGCGATGGCAGTGCACTGAATGATGACTGACCCTACTGAAACTGGTCCCGCTGAAACTAACCTCCCTGAGGAGCACCACTGAAACCACCTTGACTACAAGTCCTCTTAGCCTCCCTCTACCGACGTCGAACCATCTCAATTTGTCGAGCAATGTCGATGACCTCATTGAAGGTAGCGCCAGATACTCTTTCGCTGGTCATAAGCAATCGAAGTTGAAAAGTGAGACCATCTACAAACCTCCTGATCCTCTCTCGGTCTGTGGGAACCAACCAGACCGCATGACATGCCAACTCGAAAAACCGCATCTCGTACTGTGAAACAGACATCTCACCCTGGAGAAGCTGCTCAAACTGCCTGTATAGCTCCTCTCTGCGGGACTCAGGTACAAACTTTTCCAGAAAGAGAGTGGAGAACTTCTGCCAAGAAAAGGGCGTTGCGCCAACCGGTCTACATCTCTCGTAAGCCTCCCACCAATTAAGTGCAGCCCCAGAGAAGTGGAAAGTAGTGAATGAGAGCCCACTGGTTTCCAGAATACCTGCAGTCCATAGCATCCTATGACAGTTGTCCAAGAAACCCTGTGCATCCTCACTCTCAACACCACTAAATGAAGGAGGCTGGAGTCTCCTAAACCTCTCCAATCTGCGCTGCTCATCCTCTCGCATCACAGGAGCTACATAGTCCTGAGCAGTTGCAACCAGCTGGGCTGATGGTGCCTCCGGTGTCTGAAGTCCCTGAACAACTTGCTCGGGTGTGCGAGTGATGGGAGTCTGAGTGCCTCCCCCAGCCTGAGAAGTTGCTGCGGCCGTCGACATAGAGACCGCCTGAGCAAGGTCGGTACACGCTGTCAGAATCTGAGCTACGGCCTCTTGAAGGCCTGGAATAACAATAGGCACAGGTAGTGCCTGGGCTGGTCCCGTCGGAACATCTACCTCCGGGACCTGACCCTGAGCGGGAATAACTGGGGGAACTGCATGTGCTGCCCTAGTGGCTGCGCTGGCGATATCTCAGCCCCTACCACGGCCTCGGCCTCTCGCGGCCCTAGCTGATGATCATCCCTCTTGACCGGTAGCACGAGTCGTCACCATTTGTGAGAGAATAAAATAGCAGATGTTCAGTTACTAGAATACACTGAACGCACGATAAGAATCCAAGAATTTGAAATCTTCCTAAAGGTGCTGCAGCCTCTTGAAGATAAGTATATACGTCTCTATACTGATTCGCAAGACTCTACTAAACCCGCTCATGACTCATGAGACCTATGTAACCTAGGCTTTGATACCAACTTGTCACGACCCAAAATCTAACCATGGTCGTGATGGCGCGTATCGTGTTACAAGGCAAGCCTATTTTCCAAAATATTACTATTAAATCGATTATAAGAATTTAATAAAACAATACCAACATTTGAATTTCTCATAAACTAAATCAACTCTAAATATAATATAGAAAATATGGAAACGAGCCCCAAACATCGGAGTGTCACTAAGTCATGAGCATCTAAAACTATGAACTAAGATATATAAGCTGTCTAACTATCCAAAAGCAGAAATCACAAGAGGAGTAACAAGGTCGTGCGGACGCTAACACCTACCTTGCAGTCTCCAAAGATAGCCGGCCTGAACTCAACGATCGCCGCCTTCTAACTTACCTGGATCTGCACATAAAGTGCAGGGTGTAGTATGAGTACAACTGACTCAGTAGTAATAGAAATAACTAAGGAACTGAGCAGTAGTGACGAGCTAAGTAAAATAATCCAATTATTATTTCCATAATTAAGTACAAACAAGAGTAGACAGGTAATTTCATAAATCAGTAAGACTACAAGGAAAATTAATAGGTAAATGCAGCAACATCAAAAATAAATGCAACCTCACAGCAATGTCACTCCATCACTCAGCACTCGCACTCAACACTCAACGCTCAACACTCTGCGCTCATTGGGGATATGTACAGACTCCGTAGGGGCTCCCAAAGCCCAAGCGCTAAGCACAGACAACTTACGTTCCATCATATCAATACCTGAATCCGCACGGTCAACTCACGTGCTACGCGGACAACTCATGCGCTATGGTATCAATACCTGGACCAGCACGGACAACTCACATGCTACGCAGACAACTCACGCGCTATGGTATTAATATCCTCACAACGAGGCCCTCGGCCTCACTCAATTATGTACCTCACTAGCCTTACCATCATCAACAAATAAGGGAACACAACCCACATCAAGTATCACAGCATATTAGCAAATAATAGAGACTGAGGTAAACATGTACAATAACTTTTATGACTGAGTACAAATAATGTGAGCATGAATAAAGCCTAATCATGATCTCTAACATGAAGGCAGATAAGTTCAACAACAAGTAACTATGTAAACACAGATGATGGCCCTGAGGCCTTACGGGACGGACCAAGTCTCAATCCCTAGAGGTATACACCCACACGCCCGTCACCTAGCATGGGTATCACCTCCAAACAGTCACACGATATCAAATTCTCCGGGTTTATACCCTCAAAACTAGAGTTAAAACTGTTACTTACCTTAACAATGTAAAATCCAACTCCGGGATGCCCTCATCTATGGACTCGGTCTCCAAAAGCTCCGAATCTAATAAAAAATAAGAATACTACTATCAACATAGTCTAAAGAATCGAATTCCATAATAAAAACTATATAAATATGCCAAAAATCCGAAATCGACCAAAACCCGGCCCCTCCGCCCACGTCTCGAAATTAGTCAAAAATGGTAGAATAATAAACCTCGTCCTCTCCCGAGTCTAACTATATAAAATTCATCAAAATCGGACTCCGTTTGGTCCCTCAAATCCTCACTTAAACTCTCTAAAACGTAAACCCTAACTCTCTCAATTTCACTTTGAAATCATCAATCAAATTCCAAAAACGACGATGAATTGATGAAATATAACCAAAACTGAGTAGAGAACATTTACCCCAATCCTTATGGTGAAAATCTCCCACACAATCGCCCAAATTCGAGCTCCCCAACTCAAAATATGACCGAATGAACAAATCCTCGTTTTATATATTTTTCTGCCAGATATTCTACCTCGTTGCTCATGCCAAACGATCCCGAAACTCGCTTTTTATGTCTCCAGTGGATTCCTTGTGAAAAGTTAGTCAAGTTAGGCTTTTGAATCACTCAATTTGACCTTATAATGAAGGATATATGTAGGTTTTAATATTTGCAATTAGTGTAGATGTTTAAATACGAATTCAGTGGTAATTTCATAATTAATCTGAAAAATTTGGCAACCCAATATTTTTAGTAAAATGACCATAAATTCCCCATACGATGCCTAAATTCGACGATTCTTTTTGCTATGGCTCCGCAATTATGATACAGATCTAATTCTTCAATCAAAATAGACATTGAAGCTCATTTGCTTAATGTGGTACCATTTATGCTGGAAGAAACGACCTTGAAACATAAGAAAAACGAGCACAACGCAGCCTAAACCTATCCGAAATTCACCCGAGCTCCTCGTGACCCCATACGAACATACTAACAAGTCCCATAACATAACACATACCAACTCTCAAGGCCTTAAATCATGTATAACAATATTTAAACGACGAAACGCGCTTCAAATCAAACTAAATGAACTTTCGAACTTTCGACTTCCAAAACCTCGTTCAGAAACATATCAAATCAACTCGGAATTTACTCAAATTTTGTACACACGTCACAAATGACACTACGAACCTACGCCAACTTCCGGAATTCCATTCCGACCCCGATACCTAATTTTCCACTGCCGACGAAAATTATCAAATTTCTAACTTTCGCAAATTCAAGCCTAATTCTACCACGGATCTCCAAATTATATTCCGGACACACTCCTAAGTCTAAAATCACCCAACGAAGCTAACCAAATCATAAAAATTCCAATCTGAATTCGTTTACTCATAGGTCAACTTTTGGTTGACTCTTTCTAACTTAGCTTTCTAACTAAGAGTCTAAGTGCCTCAATTCACTCCAAAACTACTTCGAACCCAAACTACCAATTTAAAACAACTCAACACAACTGAACAAGACACAAATAAGCAAAACTGGGAGAAACGGGACTATAATTCTCAAACGACCGATCAGATCGTTACAGAATCTCAGTGCATTGCGGACCGCAGAAGATTGCATTGCGGCCGCAACCTTAACTTTGCGGACCGCAGAATAGTGTCTTGCGGCCGTAGTTCTAAATCTGCGGACCGCAGAAAAGTTGCTTCACGGCCGTAGTTCAGAATTGTGCAGCCGCAGAACTCCAACTCCTGTCAGATGAAGAAATCTGCGGACCTCACATGGAATTGTGCGGCCGCAGAACCTCCCGAAGGATATTTTTGTCAGAGATTTTCAGCCTTGTATAATAGATGAGTTTCACAAAATTAAGACAAGTTTGAACATTAGCAATTACTGTAGCTATTTTTCTTTGTCATTTTTGGAAGTTTACTTTGCTTTGGTGTATTGTACAATAGATTTAATCATTTTAAGCTTTCATTATGAATTTAATTAGTCTTTCTTCTTCATTTTCTTCAAACCCAAGTATGAGTAGCAAGAGTTTTACTAGGGTTGTGACCCAACCCTAGTGTGTAAATCATATGGGTATTTAATTTAGTGTTTGTTTATGATAGGGTGTTTATTATTTAGCTTAGTTCATGCTTTAATTTGAGGGATTAATGGTTGCAAACATTAGTTCATGCATATTTGACTTAGTCTCTTCTTGAGAAAGAGGGACCTAGTCTAGGATAATTTAGCTAACAAGGAATTGGGTCAATTGAGAGATTGATTTGACCAATTGAAGGGTTCAACCTAGAGATAGTAATAACCCGACTTGAGTTTTTATCAACTGTTTTGTGTGATACCCATTTGGTCTTGAGAAAGAAAAATTGGGCAAAACCACTCTCTAACCGAGAGGTATTGAGTGGGTAATATAAAATTGATAGCTACAATACACCCCAGTCAACTGAACAAGCATTAAAGTCTTTATCTCATTAGGCAAACACCTAGGTAATGGTCACAACTCTAGGCTTTTTATCAATTTGGAAAAATCCCAAAAACAATTATCTCTAGTCTTCTTTCTTTATTTTGCAATCAATAGAGTAAAATTAGAAATAGAAAACCAATATTTTTGTGGAAGTGCAATCTCGATAATTCAATCACGCATATTGAAGTATATACCCCTAACTCCCATATTAGCTGTCCGTGGATTCGACCCTGACTCTTAGTTGGTTTTCTATAATTGCAAACGACCGTTTCGTACCTCTTTTGGGGTGTGCATTTGGACGCGATCAATTTTTGGTACCATTGCCGGGGAGTTAAAAATAGTGTCAGCTATATATTTGGGTATGGTTTTGGAGTATTTTCTTTTCCTTCCGTGTTACTAACTTGTTTGAGACATTGTAGGTACAACCATGGCAAATAATGAGCTCGGAAAATATTGCTTTTGGGGGATGTGGATGTTGAGAATGACCAAGTGGATGAGGTTCTTCTTGAACCTCAAGCCAATAGAAGAGGTCGAGTGCCTCATGAAAATGTGCACGTTCCACCCCCACCTCAACCACGAGCAACTCCACACCGGGTGTTACCCAATGAAGGACATGCAAGTGCAATAGTCCCTCCCCATATTAGGCCAGCCAAATTTCAAATCACCAACGTGATGCTCACTTTGCTAGAGAAACGAGGTTCCTTCACTGGTGCTCCAAGTCAAAATGCATACAAATATTTGAAGGGGTTTGTGAAAACTTGTTGGGGGAGCAAACAAACAAATATCCCCGAGGATTCATTGATGCTAAGGCTTTTTCCCTTCTTTCTACGGGGGAAAGCTTTAGATTTGTTGGAACGTTTGCCAAACTGTTCCATTCATATGTGGGATGAGTTAGCGAAAGTGTTTATTTCTAAGTTTTTCTCTCCGGGGCAGATGGCTACACTTCGAGATGAGATTTTGGCATTTAAGCAAGAGCAAAATAAACCATTACATGAGATATGGGAACGTTATCGAACAATGGGTAAGGAATGTCCCAACAACGATATGACGGAGAACATGATTCAACAAACTTTCTATCGTGGGATCAACACAACCAACAAATGTGTAGTGAATCAACTTGCCGGTGGGAACTTCATGACTACGCCTTATGCAGAGGCGTGTGAGATTTTAGATAAAATGGCAAAAATATCATCGGCATGGCAATCCCGAGCTAATATTCCAAAAGGTGATCCCAACGTGATCCACTTTCTTAAAGAGTTGCATGACCACGGGCAAGCCATTGCCAAATTGACTATTACCATGAATAAACTAGCAAAGGCTCAACTTTAACAAGTGCAACATACTGAGCAAGTCAATGCCATGGAGGGAGTGAACATGATGATGAACAAAAGAACAAACGGTCCACAAGTGCAACATCTAGTGGATAATTTTGTGCAAGAGGATAGTAGTTATGATCAAGATGACTCTTACAATGACCAAGAAGAGGAGGTGCAATATGTGAACTACTTTCAAGGGCAACGAAACAATTTCCAAGGCCCAAACCAACAACAAAGGCGACCTCAAAACAATCAAGGCAATTGGAATTCTAACAACCAAGAAAATTGGAATGGTGGAAACAATCGAGGGAATTGGCATAACAACAATTAAGGAAATTGGGGGGAAGGGGTAACAATCAAGGCATATGGAACAATAATCAAGGCAATCGAGGGTCGGGTTTTCATAGGCCCACAGTGTATCAACAACCGAACAACCCGCCTCATTATCCCTCTCATGGTCCTAGTTCTTCCACCAATGATATGAGGTGTATTGACAACATGTTCAAGCAAATGATGGAAAATAATGTCGATTCGGATTCTCAACTTGCCTTTCACAACACATCGATCCGCAACTTAGAAGTTCAAATGGGGAAAATCTCACAAGCTCTAAATTCTTGTCCTAAGGGGGCACTACCAAATGACACGGTTGTAAACCCAAAGGGTGGGAACAACACGGGGCATGCCATGGCCATTACCATAAGAAGTGGAAGAGGTAGAAATGCATCCATCTCAAGTCAAAAGCAAATTATGAATGATGAGCAAGTGGTACAAGAAGAGGAGGTCCCGAACAATGTGGTGCAACCAAATGATAGAAATTCGGATTGATATTGATGATAATGTGAAAGAGACTCAAGAGGATGAGAACCCATTTAGGGATTACATTATTGACATACCAGAACTGGTAGTGAATAAGGCTAAGGCACCATTGCCTAAGCCTCCACCTCTATATCCTCAAAGACTTGCCAAACAAAATGGCGAGAATCAATTCAAAAAGTTCATTCAAATAATGAAGATCTCTCAATCAATGTTCCATTAGTTGAAGCTTTAGAACAAATGCCCGGCTATGCAAAGTTTATGAAGGATCTTGTGACAAAGAAGGTGTCAATGAATTTTGAAACTATCAAAGTCACTCATCAAGTGAGTGCAATTGTGCATTCAATGGCTCCTATGTTAGAAGATCCTGGTGCTTTCACAATTCCTTGTACAATTGGAAGTGCCGAGTTTGCTAAAGCTCTTTGTGATCTTGGGGCAAGTATCAATTTGATGCCCTGTTCAGTTTTCAAGACCTTGAGAATTAGGCAACCAAGACCCACTTCTATGATATTGAAAATGGCCGATCGGACCATGAAGAGACCTTTGGGAGTGATTGAAGATGTCTTGGTTCGTGTTGATAAATTCATTCTTCCGGCGGATTTTGTAATTCTTGATTGTGAAGTTGATTATGAGGTACCGATTATTCTTGGAAGACCTTTCCTTGCTATGAGGAATGCTCTTTGTGATGTTGAAGCCGAAGAACTCCTTTTCCGAGTGGGAGATGAAAAAGTAGTATTCCATGTGTGCAAGTCCATGCGAAAACCAAATAGCAACGAGGTGTGTTTTTTTATGGACTTGGTGACCGATATGATTGTTGATGATACAAGTGCCACAATCAATATTGGTGATATGCTGGAGGCCGTCTTGCTCAACTTTTATGATGATGAGATGGATGGCTTCATGGAATGTGTGAACTCTTTGTAAGGAATGGGGTCGTAAAATTATGCACCCCGGAAATTGTCTTTAGACCTTGAAAATAGGACAACTCCTCAAAGACTTCCATTGAAGAGCCTCCAACCTGGGAGTTGAAGCCATTACCTCCACATCTTCAGTATGAATTTCTTGGCCCTTGTTCTACTTTACCAGTTATTCTTTCCTCTTGTTTGACTAATGTACAGGTAGATTCTACATTGGCGGTGCTCCAAAAGAAGAAGAAGGCTATTGGGTGGACATTGTCAGATATTCGTGGGATAAGCCCCACATTTTTCATACATAAGATCAACTTCTAGGAAGGCGCCAAACCATCTATTGAACATCAAAGGAGACTCAATGAGGCTATGCAAGAAGTTTTCTAAAAGGAGATTATTAAGCACCAAACCGATAGTTCGTGGACTTCTCCATTTCAATGTGCCCCAAAGAAGGGGGTATGACGGTGGTCACCAATGACAAGAATGAGTTTATTCCTACAAGAACGGTGACCGTTTGGAGTGTGTGTATCGACTATCGCAAGCTCAACAAAGTGACAAGGAAGGATCATTTTCCACTTCCCTTTCTAGACCAAATGCTTGATAGGCTGGCCAACCGTGCTTTCTATTGCTTTCTTGATGGGTATTCGGGCTACAACCAAATCCTTATTATTCCGAAGGATCAAGAGAAAACAATCTTTACATGTCCCTATGGTACTTTCGCCTTTCGGAGGATCATGTAACACTTTGTTATCTTATGATCAAGAAAGATTCCAAATCTCGGTTGATGAGATGGGTTGCAAGAGTGTGACATTTCCATCCAAGATATAAAAGGTAGTGAAAATCAAGTGGCGGACTACTTGTCTCGTTTGGAGGTGGAGGGGAGGCCGCATGATGTCCTTGAAATCAATGACTCCTTCCCCGATGAGAAACTCTTGGCTATTTCAATGAAGGAAGTGCCATGGTTCGCGAATCTAGCAAATTTCCTTGTGTGTGGAATCATCCCGGGTGAGTTCTCTACAAATCAAACGAAGAAGCTCAAATAGGATTGTCAAGATTATTGGGATGAACCATACCTTTTTCGTATTTGCACGGATGGGGTGATTAGAATATGTATACCGGAAGAAGAACAAGGTGAAATTCTTGGGGCTTGTCATTCTTTGCCATATGGCGGTCACCATGGTGGAGCAAGAACAACGGCCAAAGTACTAAGTTGCGGTTTATATTGGACCACTCTTTACAAGGATGCAAGTGATGTAGTGAAAAGATGTGATGAATGTCAACGGGCCGGTGGAATCTCGAAGAAAAATGAAATGCCTCTCACTACTATTTTGGAGATTGATATCTTTGATGTGTGGGGTATTGATTTCAATGGTCCTTTTGTGAGTTCTTATGAAAACACCTACATCTTGGTCGCGGTTGATTATGTGTCTAAATGGGTTGAGGCCGTTGCTCTACCCAACAATGAGGCAAGAAGTGTGGTGGCATTTGATAAGTGGAGATTTTGACTACTTATTAGCGCCTTTTAGCTTTTGTTTTGGTCTAAAAGCATTGAATTGCGTTCCCGAAACTAACACTATGTGCAAAATTGCGGGAATGTTGGAAGTTGGACTCTCGAGATGAAATCCGGCTCAAAGAGGAGCAGTCCAAGCACAAGGCAACAAAATGGCATAGAAGTATACAATCTGCAGTCCGCAGAAGGAATTCTACGGCCGCAGAAGCAATTACGTACCACAGAATTCCACCCGCGGCCGCAAACAAAGAAGTAAAATTCAGCATATAGTTGTGCAAATTGCGGGCCGTACATAAATTGTGTGGTCGCAAGAGCTGGGCTAGAACTCAAGTTTAGAGAGTACGCAAATTTCCAAGTCTCGAGTCCCTGTGAATTGCGGACCGCACAAGAATTGTGCGGCCGCAGAAGATGTGCTTTGCGGCCGTAGAAGAAGTGCCTTGCGGCTATAGACATGAATGTGCGGACCGCAAAAGACTGATTTGCGATTGTAGACATAATTTGCGGATCCCGAAAATGTTGCCTCACAGTCGCAGTTCAGAATTGTGCGGCCGCAGAATCCCAGCTCCTGCCAGATGAAGAAGTCTGCAGACCACACATGGTTTTGTGCGGCCGCAGAACCTCCCGAGGGGCATTTTTGTCAGAGATTTTCATATTTGTATAAATAGAAGAGTTTCACGAAATTAGGTCAAGTTTTGACATCAGCAATTACTGTAGCTATTTTGCTTTGCCTCTTTTGGAAGTTTACTATATTTTGGTGTATTTTACAATAAATTTTATTATTATATTATGAGTTTAATTAGTTTATTTTCTTCTTCTTCTTCAAACCCAGCATGAGTAGCTAGATTTTTACTAGGATGTTACCCAACCCTAGTATGTTAACCTTATGGGTAATTAAATTAGTACTTGTTTATGATTGGGTGCTTGTTATTTAGCCTAGTTCCTTCTTTAATTTGTGAAATTAATGGTTACAAATATTAGTTCATACCTATTTGACTTAGTCTCTACTTGAGAGAGAGAGACTTAGTCTAAGAAAACTTGGCTAACAAGGAATTGGGTCAATCGAGAGATTGATTAACCCAATTAAAGGGTTCAACCTAGAGATAGTAATAACCCGACTTGAGCTTTTATTAACTGTTTTGTGTGATATCATTTGGTCTTGAGAAATCCAAATTGGGCAAAACCACTCTCTGACAGAGAGGTATTGAGTGAGTAATTGAGAGTTGATAGCTATAACACACCCCGATCAAGAAAATAAGCATTAAGGTCTTTATCCCACTAGGCATATACCTAGGTAATGGTCACAACTCTAGGCTTTTTATCAATTTGAAAAAACCCCAAAAACAGTTATCTCTAGTTTTCTTTCTTTAATTTGCAATCAATAGAGTAAAAATTAGAAATAGAAAATTAATCTTTTGTGGAAGTGAAATCTTGATAATTCAATCACGCGCATTAGGATATACCTCTAACTCCCATTCTTAGCTCTCTGTGGATTCGACCCCGACTCTAAGTTGGATTTTATTATTGCAAACGACAATTTTATACCTCTTTTGAAGTGTGCAATTAGACACGATCAATATTTGGCGCCGTTAAGGGGGAATAGAACCGGGTCACCCGCGTGACAGGCGGGAATACTTACCCCAACCCTAGTGCATTAACCTTATGTGTAATTAAATTAATTCTTGTTTATGATTGGGTGTTTGTTATTTAGCCTAGTCCATGCTTTAATTTGTGGAATTAATGGTTGCAAACATTAGTTCATGCCTATTTGACTTAGTCTCTACTTGAGAAAGAGAGACTTAGTCTAGGAAAACTTAGCTAACAAGGAATTGGGTCAATCCAGAGATTGATTAACCTAATTAAAGAGTTCAACCTAGAGATAGTAATAACCCGACTTGAGCTTTTATCAACTGTTTTGTGTGATACCCATTTGGTCTTGAGAGAGCCAAATTGGGCAAAACCACTCTCTGACCGAGAGGTATTAAGTGTGTAATTGAGAGTTGATAGATATAACACACCCCGATCAACAAAACAAGCATTAAGGTATTTATCCCACTAGGCAAACACCTAGGTAATGGTCACAGCTCTAGGCTTTTTATAAATTTGGAAAAATAATTATCTCTAGTTTTCTTTCTTTAATTTGCAATAAATAGAGTAAAAATTAGAAATAGAAAATCAATCTTTTGTGGAAATGAAATCTTGATAATTCAATCACGCGCATTACGATATATAGCCCTAACTCCCATTCTTAGCTCCCTGTGGATTCGACCCCGACTCTTAGTTGGGTTTTATTCTTGCAAGCGACCGTTTCATACCTCTTTTGAGGTGTGCAATTGGATGCGATAAATTTTTAGAGCCATTGCCGGGGAGTTAAAAATCGTGTTAGCTATATATTTGGGTGTGTTTTTGGAATATCTTCTTTTCCTTCCGTGTTACTAACTTGTTTGAGAAATTGTAGGTACAATCATGGCAAACAATGAGCTCGAAAATATTGCTTTGGGGGATGTGTACATTGAGGATGACCAAATGGATGAGATTCCTCTTGAACCTCAAGTCAATAGAAGAGGCCGAGTGCCTCATGACAATGTGCCCGTCTCACCCCCACCTCCACCACGAGCGGCTCCACACCAGGTGTTACCCAATGAAGGGTATGCAAGTGCAATAGTCCCTCCCCTTATTAGGGTTGGCAACTTTCAAATTACTAACGTGATGTTCATTTTGCTAGAGCAGTGAGGTTTCTTCACCGGTGCTCTAAGTTAAAATGCATACAAACATTTGAAGGGGGTTTTTGGACACTTGTTGGGGGAGCAAGTAAACAAATGTCTCTGAGGATGCTTTGAGGCTAAGGATTTTTCCCTTCTCTCTACGGGAGAAAGCTTTAGATTGGTTGGAACATTTGTCGAGCCATTCCATTAACACTTGGGATGAGTTGGCGAAAATATTTATTTCAAAGTTCTTCTCTCCCGGGTACATGGCTAAACTTCGGGATGAGATTCTACCATTCAAGCAAGACCCCAATGAACCACTACACGAGATATGGGAGTGATATAGAACAATGGTCAAGGAATGTCCCAACAACTATATGACGGAAAATATGATTCAACAAACCTTCTATCATGGGATAAATACGACCAACCAATGTGTGGGTGAATCATCTTGCCGGTGGAAATTTTATGACTACGCCTTATGCTGAGGAGTGTGAGATTTTGGATGAAATGGCGGAATCATCATCGATGTGGAAATCCTGAGCTACTGTTCCACAAGGTGATCCCAATGTGATCCACCTTCACAAAGAGTTGCATGACCATGGGCAAGCCATAGCCGAATTGACCACCACCATGAATCAACTAGCAAAGGCTCAACTTCAACAAGTGCAAAATCCTAGGCAAGTCAATTTCATAGAGGGAGTAAAAGAGGATGGTGAACAAACGGAAAACAAAGGGTCCCCAAGTGCAACAACGAGTGGTCAGTTTTGTGCAAGAAGATAGTGGGTTTGATCAAGTTGATTCTTACAATGACCAAGAAGAGGAGGTTCAATATGTGAACAACTTTCAAGGACACCAAAACAATTTCCAAGGCCCAAATCAACAACAATGGCGACCTCAAAACAATTAAGGCAATTGGAATTCTAACAACCAAGGTAATTGGAGTGGTGGAAACAATCAAAAGAATTGGCATAACAACAACAATCAAGGAAATTGGAATGGCAATAATCAAGGAAATTGGGGAGGTAACAATCAAGGCGGGTGGAATAATAATCAAGGCAATCGGGGGTCGGGTTTCAAAGACCCTTGATGTATCAACAACCAAACAAACCACCTTCTTATCCTTCCCATGGTCCTAGCTCTTCCAACAATGAAATAGGATGTATTGAGAACATGTTCAAGCAAATGATGGTGGTGAACTTAAAGGGTAGAAACAACACTGGCATGCCATGGCCGTTACTACAAGAAGTGGAAGAGGTTGGAATGCACCCACCTCAAGACAAAGGCATCTTGTAGATGACGAGCAAGTGGTACAAGAAGAAGAGGTCTCGAGCAATATGGTGCAAACAAACGATGAAATTCGGATTGATATTGATGACAATGTGGAAGAGACTCAAGAGGAGGTGAACCCGTCTAGGGATCACATTATTGACATACCAGAGCCGGTAGTGCAAAACTCTAAGGCACCATTACCTAAGACTCCACCTCCTTACCCTCAAAGACTTGCCAAGAAAAATGGCGAGAATCAATTCAAAAAGTTCATTCAAATGATGAAGAGTATCTCAATCAACGTGCCATTAGTAGAAGCTTTGGAACAAATGTACGGTTATGCAAATCTTATGAAGGATCTTGTGACAAAGAAACGGTCAATGAATTTTGAAACTATCAAGATCACTCATCAAGTGAGTGCAATTGTGCACTCAATGGATCCTAAGTTGGAAGATCCCGACGCTTTCATAATTCCTTGCACAATTGGAAGTGCCGAGTTTGCTAAAGCTCTTTGTGATATTGGGGCAAGTATCAATTTAATGCATTATTCTGTTTTCAAGACATTGGGAATTGGGAAAACCAAGACCCACCTCTATGATATTACAAATGGCTGATCGGACCATGAAGAGACCTTTGGGAGCAATTGAAGATGTCTTGGTTCGTGTTGATAAATTCATTCTTTCGGCGGATTTTGTAATTCTTGATTGTGAAGTGGATTATGATGTGCCGATTATTCTTGGAAGACCTTTCCTTGCTACGGGGAAGGCTCTTTGTGATGTGGAAGTCGGAGAACTCACCTTCCGGGTGGGTGATAAAAAAGTGGTATTCCATGTGTGCAAATCCATGCGGCAACCAAGTAGCAACGAGGTGTGTTCTTTTGTGGACTTGGTCACCAATGTTATTTTTGATGATACAAGTGCCACAATCAATGTTGGTGATATGTTGGAGTCCGTCTTGCTTAATTTTGATGATGACTAGATGGATAGCTTCATGGAATATGTGAACACTTTGCAAGGAATGAGGCCGTATAATTATGCACCCCAGAAACTATCTTTGGATTTTGAAAATAGTAAAACACCTCCTACAAAGCCTTCCATTGAGGAGCCTCCTACCTTGGAGTTGAAGCCATTGCCTCCATATCTTCGGTATGAGTTTCTTGGCCTTTGTTCTACTTTACCGGTTATTCTTTCCTCTTGTTTGACTAACGTGCAGGTAGATTCTATATTGGTGGTGCTACATAAGAGAAAGAAGGCTATTAGGTGGATATTGGCGGATATTCAGGGAATAAGCCCCGCATTTTGCATGCACAAGATCAACTTGGAGGAAGACGCCAAGCCATCTATTGAACATCAAAGGAGACTCAATGAGGCTATGCAAGAGGTTGTCAGAAAGGAGATCATCAAGTGGTTGGATGCCGGGGTTGTTTACCCCATTTCCGATAGTTCATGGACTTCTCCGGTTCAATGTGTCCCAAAAAAGGGGGCATGACGGTGGTCACCAATGACAAGAATTAGTTGATTCCTATAAGAACGGTGACCGGTTGGAAAGTGTGTATGGATTATCGCAAGCTCAACAAAGTCATAAGGAAATATCATTTTCCACTTTCCTTCCTTGACCAAATGCTTGATAGGTTGGCCGACTGTGCTTTCTAGTGATTTCTTGACGGGTATTTAGGCTATAACCAAATCCTTATTGCTCCGAAGGATCAAGAGAAAACAACCTTTACATGTCCCTATGGTACCTTCGCCTTCAAGAGGATGCCATTTGGTTTGTGTAATGCACCGGTGCCTTTTTAAAGGTGTATGATTGCCATTTTCACGGACATGGTAGATGACTACCATGAAGTTTTCATGGATGACTTCTCGGTGGTTGGGGATTATTTTGATGATTATCTTGCAAATCTATATTAAGTGTTGGCAAGATGTGAGGAAACGAATTTGGTGCTCAATTGAGAGAAGTGTCATTTCATGGTCGAGGAAGGCATTGTCCTTGGCCACAAAATCTCAAAGAATGGAATTGAAGTCGACAAGTCAAAGATTGAGGTGATTTCTAAACTTCCACCTCTAACTTTGGTGAAAGGTGTGCAGAGTTTCTTAGGCCACGCGGGGTTCTACCGGCGTTTCATCAAAGATTTCTCTAAGGTGATAAACCCATTATGCAAGCTTCTAGAGAAAGATGCTAAGTTTCACTTCAATAATGATTGCATGAGAGCCTTTGAATTGTTAAAGTTCAAGTTGACAACCACTCCTATCATTACCGCTCCAAATTGGAGTGTCCCTTTTGAACTCATGTATGATGCTAGTGACGTAGCGATTGGGGATATTTTGGGGCAACACATCAACAAGATTTTGTATCTGATATACTATACTAGTAAGACCATGAATGTTTTCCAAGTCAACTACACCGTTATGAAGAAAGAGCTCCTTGCCATTGTGTTTGCAATTGAAAAGTGCTGACCGTACTTGATGGGTACAAAAGTTATTGTCCACACGGATCATGCGGCGCTTCATTATCTTATGAGCAAGAAAGATTTCAAAGCTCGGTTGATGATATGGGTGCTTTTGTTGCAAGATTTTGATATATACATCCAAGATAGAAAAGGGAGTGAAAATCAAGTGGCAGACCACTTCTCTTGTTTGGGGGAGGAGGGCAGGCCGCATTATAGCCTTGAAATCAATGACTCCTTCCCCGATGAGCAACTCTTGGCTATTTCAATGAAGGAGGTGCAAATTTTATTGTGTGTGGAATCATCCCGGATGAGTTCTCTTCAAACTAAAGGAAGAAGCTCAAACGGGCCTGCCAAGATTATTGTTGGGATGAACCATACCTTTTCCGGATTTGCACGGATGGGGAAGAACATGGTGAAATTCTTGGGGCTTGTCATTCTTTGCCATATGGTAGTCACCATGGTGGAGAAATAACGACGGCCAAAGTGCTAACCTGTAATTTGTATTGTTCATAACGACGGCCAAAGTGGAGCAATAACAAGGATGCAAGTGATTTAGTGAAAATATGTGATGAATGTCAAAGGGCCGGTGGAATCTCGAAGAAAAATTAAATGCCTCTCACTACCATTCTTGAGATTGATATCTTTGATGTGTGGGGTATTGACTTCATGGGTCCTTTTGTGAGATCTTGTAGAAATGCCTATATCTTGGTCACAGTTGATAATGTGTCTAAATGGGTTGAGGCTGTTGCTCTACCCAACAATGAGGCGAGAAGTGTGGTGGCTTTCTTGAAGAAGAATATTTTCACAAGGCTTGGTACTCCGAGGGCTATCATAAGTGATGGGGGTCGCATTTTTACAACAAGGCTTTCGATACTTTACTTAGCAAGTATGGTGTTACTCATAAAGTCATGACTCCTTATCATCCACAAGCAAGAGGTCAAGTGGAAGTCTCCAACCGGGAGACAAAGAGTATTTTGTCTAAAATAGTGAATGTTAATCAGACGGATTGGTCCAAGAAGCTTGATGATGCATTATGGGCTTATCAGACGGCTTACAAAATACCTATTGGAATGTCGCCATACCTGTTGGTGTTAGGAAAAGCTTTTCACCATCCGGTGAAACTTGAGCACAAAGCCATGTGGGCTCTAAAAAATTTAATCTTGATTAGGATGTAGCCTCTAACTTGAGGGTTGTACATTTGAATGAATTGGATGAGTTTAGGTACCATGCTTATGCAAGTTCGTCCTTGTACAAAGAAAATATGAAATATCTGCATGACAGATACATTTAAAACAAAGAGTTCAAGGTGGGCGATCTTGTATTACTGTTCAACTCACGGTTGAGGATGTTTCCTGAAAAGCTAAAGTCTAAATAGAGTGGTCCCTTTGAAATTGTGGGTATGACACCCTTTAGTGCATTGGACTTGAAGAACAAAACGATGAGGTATCCTGAGTCAATGGTCACCGGGAGAAATACTATTTGGGAAAAGTTGGTGATGGCCATGTCGTGGCGGTGATTCATTTCAACTGATAGTATTCTGCGTCGTGCCGTGACGTTAAATTAGACGCTTCTTGGGAGGCAACCCATGTGTTTTTTTTTCTTTGTTTCTTTTGTAGTTAGGAGTCATTTTTGTGCTAACTTGATTTGAGGTGTGCTGTAGGAATGAGTGTGCCTTATAGGAATGGTAGACAGAAATGTGGCTAAGTGTGCAAATTTGTGTAGACCGCACATTTCCAGTTGCTGCAGCAAAAGTGCTCAATGGCCGCACATTTGCCTTGCGGACCACAGAAATGGAATGTGAAAAATTCCAACTCTCTGAAGTTGGTCTGTCAGAAAAAGGGTCGATCTGCGGCCGCAACAGAAAATCTACGGTCCGCAACAAGGATCTGCGACCGCACACACAATTCTACGGACCGCAAAATAAAAGGAAAACCAAGCCCCCAGATAAAAGAGTGCGGAACGCAATTGGAATTCTGCGGCCGCACACAATTCTCTTTCCCTTGGCAAAAATTGATAAGTATAAATAGAGTGGCTAGGGCTATTGTTATCATTTTCCCTCTTTGAGCACAGAACTAGCAATAATTTGACTGCCCACACGTCTAGCAACTGTTGATCACTCATTTCTTCACACTCATTCACTTGGTATGTTTCACAATCTTGTTAATCATTTTCTTGTAAGTTTTAGATTTTTATCAAACTTTAGGCCATTTGTCTGTTGAATTTGATTGTACATACTTGTGGGGGTAAATATGCAGTGGCTCAACTAGTACTTTCTAATTGGAAACTGGTAAATGTATTTTTATGCTTTGATGTTGTTACCATGTCAAAATTTGTGCCAAAGAAATTTGCAAGCCCTAGTTAAAAATACTGCATGTTCGTAATTGTTTGAAATCTGCGGCCGCACAAGAAATTATGCGGTCCGCAGAAGTTGGGTCTAGGAACCTTTAGTCATGCATGAGTCTACGGGCACAAGGGAAATTGTGCGGACCGCAGAATTTCCATTGCGGCCGCAAAACAGACATTCTACTATCTTCAGAGAAGGGTGATATTTGTTATGCAATATGCGGCCACAAGATAAAATGTGCGGTCCACAGAAAATAGGTTGCGGCCACAGAACATCATATTCTCTAGTACCAGAGAGTTGGCATATTTTTGGTAGCTGATTTGCGGCCGCAAGACAAAATGTACGGACCGCAATCCAAATCTACGGCAGCAAAAGAAAATTGTGCGGTCCGCAAGGCCCTTTCTGCGACCGTAATAAAAAATGTGCTGACCGCACATCCCTACCCTGCTAGCATGTTTCAACTGTGTTCCTTACTGTATATTCTTGTGTGTCCTTACATTCAATGTATGTCTGAACTTGAATTCCAACTAACAATCGCCTTTGCTTGGTACATAAAATGGTTGATCTAGAAGCATAGGCGACACTTCGAAAGGAAGGGGTGACCCTTCTCCGGGACGAGGGAAGAGACCCTTACCTAGTTCCCAACAGCATAAAATCAGAAAGAAAATAGCAGCCGGCAGAGGGAGAGGTGCAGACCTTTCTGAGACCAGTTCTTATGCCCCATCAAGGGAAGAATTAAAGGGCAACTCAACCTCTGTACATGAGCAGCCGGCTGCCCAGTCAAGGCCGCCAGAGAAGTATCAAATCACGGACGAATCGTCCACATCCCATAGAACTTCTGAGGGCTCGGAAAGTGCTAGTCAGGCTTTTGAGACATCTACTACACCTGCCCCTAAGGCACCATAGACATCAGTTCAGGACATCCCCGATGATGGCAGGGGGAGATGCTACAGTTGACGGGCTTGAAAGGTCGAAGAATAAAGAGGTATGGGAGGACAGGTTTGTCAACTTGGCTTCCTTCTCTAGCTTCCGTGATTAGTGGCCAGTGAGGTCACTCACTCTTGAGCGATAGTTTCAGTTGAAAGATCTGGAGAACTATAACCCTGCAGTATTGAGACATTTTAAAGAACGCAAAGGGTGGATGTGGTTTACCTAGAGCGTGGTGGATGCGAAGGAGTACCTTGTCCGAGAATTCTATGCCAATGTGGCACATATCAAGAAAGGGATAAAGGTGACGAAAGTGAGAAACCTCAAAGTGCGATTTGATCAGCACACATTGAACATATACTTGGGATTTGATGATGTCAAGCCCACAAAGTACTTAAAGAAATGTGCACTTGGGGATACAGCTCGTCCTTGGCTAGCAGAGATTCTAGCAGCTCCTGGGCCACCACCACCATGGAACACAGCAGGGGTTTCTATTCACAGTAGTACTCTGAGCTTTGAAGCAAAGGGGTGGCAGACCCTTGTATGTAGCAGACTGTACCCATGCCAGAATGAGACCTATCTCCCAATCCCTTGGGCAGTTCTAGTTGCATCCATCATGGCTGGGTAAACTATCAATGTGGGTGCTGTGATAAGAGCTAACATCTTTTTGATCGCTCGGCAAACTGACACATCCTACCCGTATCCCAACACTATTACATAGTATCTCACGAATGCGAGGCTAGAGCCGAGGGACTTTGATATAAAGGTGCAGCCGAAGAAACCTTTCTCATGGTTCTCACTGATGGATGCACAGAACCCTAAGAAAAAGGGTCAGCCGTCTATCACCACAGGCCAGTCTGATGGGGCATCGGTGGTAGTTGCAGAGGTAGTTGATATTCCATCCACTTCGGCCGAGCCTTCATCTAGTGCCGCAGCTATGCCTCCACCACCATCTTTAGTTCCCACTGCAGTTCCTGCCACAGGTTCCACCTCGGCATTGAAGTCGGTGCCCATTCCTACTGCTCCACTTTTTACGATGCATCTCCCAGACATTGGCGAGCCTCAACAACTGGATGCAGACAACCCCTGCAAAGTTGTCTGACTTATCCAATACTGTTGCAGCGCAGTCTTCTATTCTGGCACCTCAGATACCCCCATAAGTGGATGAAACATTGCAGCAGCTCTTGGAAAACCAGAACACCATCATGGCTACATTGGTACATCATAGGTCAATGATCGAAGAGCTGGGAAAATAAGTAAAGAAGATGAGAAAGTCCCAGGCCTCCAAGAAGTTAGTGGACAAGCTCCGGAGAGAGGTTACCAAGCTTGTTGTAGTCGGAGATATTCTATTTGACATGCTGATTAACCCACACCACCCAGGCCCAGAACTTACAGCACCAATAGCACTGGTGGCACCGGTTGACCAGACTGAGGAGCCAGACTCTGCTGCCGACATTGTCGAGGCAGTGCGTCAGATGTTCACCAACCTAGTCACTCCTAGAGTTGAGGATGATGAGATCCAATTGGAAGAGACTGAGGGTGGTGACATTGTTGGGGACACAGTTATCTCCAAGGAGCCATAGTGAGTCTTCTCCACTCTTTCCCTTCCTTTACTCTTATTTTGTTAAGCATTGGGGATAACGCTTATTTTTATTTAGGGGGGTGGAGTTTATTTGATCTTATTTGATGATTCTGAGATATTTGGCTTGTAATAACTTGATACTATTTTCTTCTTCTTCTCTCATTATGTATATATCTTCTCTTTCTCCCTCATTATGTATATTTCTTTTGCTTTCGATAGTTTACTTTGTAGCTTCTTTATGTTTATTTTCTTATTAGTTATTGTTTAATTTAGTAGCTTCTTTTTATGTTTTAGTAGATAATAAGTCTTTGATTTTCTTAATGCCACTGTTCTTTCCAAATGTAGTTTTTGTGTAAACCGGGTGACTCTTCCCAATGATAGATGGCGTTACAGCCTTCTTAAGGGACTGAGACCGTTTTTGGTATTTAGGTAATAATAGTAATAGTAATGAATAAAAATACCTAATTAAGTCATGCTAGAAGAGTCAAACATGCTTCATTTGGTACCAACACACTTAACTACGTGCTTATGGTTTTGGAAGAAATAACTCTAGTAAGTGACTTTGTGACTCTTGTGTTGACTTAGGCAACCATCGAGTGGTTTAATCGAACCATAGTGATTTCCAATATTGAATGTGGTCGTTGTGGGCCCTCGACTCTATCCTATTTAAAAATCCAGTTGCGTGAGGGGTGAGATGCTTTGTTGCTAGTCCGAGTACCCGTATGAAAGGTCTAGAACTTGCCCCGAATGTGTTTCAAGGAGAAATCCTAAATTTTGCTTGGCTTGAGAAGTGATTGTAGGCTTTTCTTAGCCCGTTTGAGTTTTCTATTGCCTACCAATGATGTCATCCCTAGTCAACCTCTTCGAGCCTTTAGCCCTTCTCATTTGAAAACAATGTTACAAGCCTTTACCCATTCTATTGTAACCCTCTCTTGGCACCCGAGCTTTTCTTAACACTCATGTGAAACAAATGGCTAAAAATGTAAGTTTAGGGGAGAGACGAGGAAGTGGAAAAGGGAATCAAGGCACAAAAAAAATAAAACAAAATGATGCGAAGAAAAGGCAAAGAAAAGAAATGAACAAAAAGAAAAATGCAACAAAATGAATAAGTAGAAGAGTTGAAGGGATTCAAAGAAAGGCAATTATCCCAAACATGGAGAAATATGAATATAATGATCAAGAAAGAGTGTTGTTAAGTCTCTCTAGTCCCCTAAAGAAAAGAAAATACCTCAAAGAATTGGCAAGGTGTGAGCCGAGAATAAAAAGATGGAGTGCTTAAGGAAAGGTGTAATCACTCAACCATATTGTATCCAACCCCAATCCAAAAGCCTTTATTACATCCCGAAAGAAGTCCTATGTGATTTCAAGCTGAGTGAGCTTACATTAGTGGCGATCTACATGAGAGGCAAGCCCATGGTACTTGAAGCCGTACTTGCGACATTCTCTTGAGAGAGATGAGTAAACCTTTCACAAATCTTGGGATTGAGTGCTAAAATTCTTAATTGAGCTACGCAAACAGAGAGTAGAGGAGGAGGAGTTTAGAATCCACAATGACCTACATGAAAGAGCGAGCTTCCTTGATGAGTAAAATCAACTCTTGATGCTCAAGTGTCACTTTAGAATTATATGTGCATAAATGTTTAACTTGTCGCCTTGTTGATAATACATAGGTAGTGTAGGTAATTGTTGGTCCAAACTGATGTGTGGATGGCTCACCTTCGACTGGCTGAAATGACCCTTAACTTGTGGAGGTGGGAACTAAATTGTTTGCTTGAGGACAAGCAAAGACTTAAGTTTGGGCGAGTTAATAAGTGGGGATTTTGACTACTTATTAGCGCCTTTTAGCTTTTGTTTTGGTCTAAAAGAATTGAACTGCGTTCCCGAAACTAACGAAATGTGAAAAATTATAGGAATGCTGGAAGTTGGACTCCCGAGATGAAATCCGGCTCAAAGAGGAGTAGTCCAAGCACAAGGCAACAAAAAAAGTACAGAAGCATACAATGTGCGGTTCGCAGAAGGAATTCTGCGGCCGTAAAAGCAATTGCGGACCGTAGAATTCCACCTGCGACTACAAACAAAGAAGACAAATTCAGCAGATATTTGTGCAAATTGCAGACCGCACATGAATTGAGTAGCCACAAGAGCTGGGTTAGGACTCAAGTTCAGAGAGTATGCAAATTTCCAAGTCCCGAGTCCCTGTGAATTGCGGACTGCACAAGAATTGTTCGGCCGCAAAAGAAGTGTCTTGCAGCTGCAGACATAAATGTGCGGACCGCAGAAGACTGCTTTGCGACCGCAGACATAATCTGCGGACCGTAGAAATGTTGTCTCGCGATCGCAGTTCAGAATTGTGCGGCCGCAGAATCCCATCTCCTGCCAGATGAAAAAGTCTGTGGACACACATGGAATTGTGCGGCCGCAGAACCTCCCCAGGGGTATTTTTATCCGAGATTTTTAGACTTGTATAAATAGAAGAGTTTCATAAAATTAGGTCAAGTTTTGACATCAGCAATTATTGTAGCCATTTTTCTGTGCCTCTTTTGGAAGTTTATTATATTTTGGTGTATTTTACAATAGATGTTATTATTTTAAGCTTACATTATGAGTTTAATTAGTCTATCTTCTTCTTCTTCTTCAAACCCAAGCATGAGTAGTTATACTTTTACTAGGGTTGTGACCTAACCCTAGTGTGTTAACCTTATGGGTAATTAAATTAGTGTTTCTTTATGATTGGGTGTTTGTTATTTAGCCTAGTTCATGCTTTAATTTGTGAAATTAATGGTTACAAAAATTAGTTCATGCCTATTTGACTTAGTCTCTACTTGAGAAAGAGAGTCTTAGTCTAGAAAAACTAGGCTAACAAGGAATTGAGTCAATCGAGAGATTGATTAACCCAATTAAAGGGTTCAAGCTAGAGATAGTAATAACCCGACTTGAGCTTTTATCAACTGTTTTGTGTGATACCCATTTGGTCTTGAGAAAGCCAAATTGGGAAAAACCACTCTCTGAACGAGAGGTATTAAGTGGATAATTGAGAGTTGATAGCTATAACACACCCCGATCAACAAAACAAGCATTAAGGCCTTTATCCCACTAGGCAAACACCGAGGTAATGGTCACAACTCTAGGCTTTTTACCAATTTGGAAAAACCCCAAAAATAGTTATCAATCTTTTGTGGAAGTGAAATCTTGATAATTAATCACGCGCATTAGGATATATACCCCTAACTCCCATTCTTAGCTCCCTGTGGATTCGACTCCGACTCTTAGTTAGGTTTTATTATTGCAAACGACCATTTCATACCTCTTTTGAGGTGTGCAACTGGACGCGATCTGCATTCTTGAAGAAGAATATTTTCACAAGCTTTGGTACTCTGTGGGCTATCATAAGCGACGGAGGCGTATTTTTGCAACAAGGCTTTCGACACTTTACTTAGCAAGTATGGTGTTACTCATAAAGTCATGACTCCTTATCATCCACAAGCTAGCGGTCAAGTGGAAGTCTCTAACAGGGATATAAAAAGTATTTTGTCCACAAAAATGAATGCTAACCGGACGGATTGGTCCAAGAAGCTTGATGATGCATTATGGGCTTATCGGGCGGCTTACAAAACACCTATCAGAATGTCACCATACCGATTGGTATTCTTCAAAGCTTGTCATCTTTTGGTAGAACTTGAGCACAAAGCCATGTGGGCTCTAAATAAGTTGAATCTTGATTGGGATACAACCGCTAACTTCAGGGTTGCACATTTGAATGAATTGGATGAGTTTCGATATCATGCTTATGCAAGTTCGTCCTTGTACAAAGAATAGATGAAATATCTTCATGACAATACATTTGGAACAAAGAGTTCAAGGTAGAATATCTCATATTGTTTTACAACTTGAGGTTGAGGATGTTTTCCGAAAAGCTAAAGTCTAAATATAGTGGTCCTTTTGAAATTGTGGATGCGGTGCCTTTTGGTGCATTGGACTTGAAGAACAAAAATAATGAGGTATTCTAAGTCAATGGTCATCGGGTAAAGCACTATTTGGTAAAGGTTGGAGATGGCCATGTCGTGGCAGTAATTCATTTCAACTGATGGTATTTTGCATCATGCCGCGAAGTTAAATCAAGCGCTTCTTGGGAGGCAACCCATGTTTCTTTTTCTTTTCTTTTCTGCTTTTGTAGTTAGGTGTTATTTTTGTGCTAACTTGGTTTGAAGTGTGCTACAGGGATGAGTGAGCCTTACAGGAATGGTGGACAGAGATCTGGCTAAGTGCGCAAAATTGTGCGGACCGTACATTTACAGTTGTTGCAGCAAAAGCGCTTTACGTCCGCACAATTAACTTGCGGACCGTGCAAATGGAAGATGGAAAATGACAGCTCTCTAAAGTTGTTCTTTCAGAAATATGGTCGATCTGCGCCCGTAACACAAAATCTGCGGTCCGCAACAAGGGATCTGCGGTCGCACACAAAAATTTGCGAACCGTAGACAAAATGATGTTTAAGTTCACCAGGTAACAGAGTGCGGTCTGCAATTGAAATTCTGCGGCCGCACTCACCCTTCTTTCCCTGAGAGAATCAAAAAACATATAAATAGAGGGTTGGGGTTACTGTTACCCTTTTGAAGTTTCTTGTTGAGTCTACATGTGCATTCATACAACATCTTTGATCAATCACTCATCACACTCACTCATTTGGTATGCTTCATAATCTTGTTAATTGCTTCCTTTTAACTTTTAGATTTTTAGTCAAATTTTAGGCCATTTGTCAATAAAATTTAACTGTACAACCATGTGGAGGTAAATATGTAGTGGGTTATCTAATACTTGCTTATTGGGGATTGGGCAAATGTGTTTTCATGCTTTTATGTTGTTGCCATGTCAAGAATTTCTCAAAACATTGGCATATTTTTGGTTTACAAGTTGCAGCCGCAATGAAAAATGTGCGGACTGCACTTCACATCTGCGGCCGCAAGAGAGAATTGTACAGTCCGCAAGGCCCAATCTGCGATCGCTAGGAAAAATGTGCGGACCGCAGATCCTTATCCTGCAAGCATGTTTCAACTGTGTTCCTTACTATGTCTTCTGGTGTGTCCTTACATATCTCATGTATGTTTGAACTTGAATTGTAACTGACGATATCCTTTGCTTGATACAGAAAATGGTTCGATCTAGAGAAAGATGCGACACTTCGAAAGGAAGGGGTGAACTTTCTCGGAGACAAGGCAAGAGACCCTTACCTAATGTCCAACAGCATAAAATAAGAAAAAGACAACAGCCGGGAGAGGTAGAGGTGCAGATCTCTCCGAGACGAGTTCATACGCCCCGTCTAGGGATGTATCAGAGGGCAACTCAGCCTCCGTTTAAGAGCAACTAGCAGTACAGTCCAGGCCGTCAGGGAGATACCAACTGAGGGATGAGCCATCATTATCCCACAATATTTCCGAGGATTCAGAAAGTGCTAGTCAGGCTTCTGAGACATCTACTATACCTGCCCCTAAGGCACCAAAGACATCAGTTCATGACTTGAAAAGGCAAAGAAGAAAGAGGTTTGGTAGGACCAGTTTGTCAGTTTGGCTGCCTTCACCATCTTTCGTCAGTGGTGGCCAGTGAGGTCGCTTACTCTTGAGCGGCAGCTTCAGTTCAAGGATTTGGAGAAATATAACCCGACAGTGCTGAGACAGTTCAAGGAATGCAAGGGGTGGATGTGGTTCACCCGGAGTGTGGTGGATGCCAAAGAATATCTTGTCCGAGAATTTTATGCCAATGTGGCGCATAAGAAGGGGACAAAGGTAACCAAAGTGCGTAACCTTAAAGTGATGTTTGATCAATCCACTTTCAACACATATTTGGGTTTCGAATATGTCGAGTCCAACAAAATATTTAGAGAAGTATGCAATGGGAGATGGAACTCGGCCTTGGTTAGCATAAATTTTAGCAGCTCCTGGGCCGCCACCACCATGGATCACAGCAGGGGTTTCTATTCATAGGAGCACTTTGAGCTTTGACAAAAAAGGGTGGCAAACCTTTGTCTGCAATAGACTGGATCCGAGCCATAGTGAAACCTGTCTCTCAATCCCTCTGGCAGTTCTAGTTACTTCGATCATGGCCAGGTACCCTATCAATGTGTGTGCCATGATATCAGCCAACATCTCAGTCATTGCTTGGCAGGATAAATTGTCCTACCCGTATCCCAACATTATAACAGAAAATATCACGGATGCGAGGGTAGATCCGAGGGATTATGATACAAAGGTGCGGCCGAAGAAGCCTTTCTCATGGTACTCACTGATGGATGCGAACAACCCCAAGAGAAAGGGTCAGCCATCTACCACCACAGGCTAGTCTGATGAGCCAGTGGCGGTAGTTGCAGAGGTAGTTGATGTTCCATCCACTTCGTCCAAGCCTTCCTCTAGTACCACAGTTATGCCTCCACCATACTCTTCAGTTCCCACTGCAGTTCCTGTCACAGGTTCCACCTCAGCTTCGAAGACGGTGCCCATGCCTACTGCTCCACTTTTTGTGCTGCGAGTCTCCCAGACATTGACGAGCCTCAACAACTGGAGGCATACATCCATTGTAAAGTTGTCTCACCTATCCAGTACTGTTGCAGCACAATCTTGAACTCAGACACCTCAAATTCCCCCAACATTTGAGGAGACATTGAAGAAGCTCCTAGAGAACCAAAACACCATCTTGGCTACCCTGGTACAACACGGGTCAGTGATCGAAGAGCTGGGCAAATAAGTAAAGCAAATGAGAAAGTCCAAGGCCATCAAGAAATCAGTGGACAAGCTCCGGAGACAGGTTACAAAGCTTGCTGTAGCCGGAGTTATCCTTTTCGACATTCTGATTGACCCACACCCTTCAGGCCTAGATCCTGCAGCACCATCAGCACCGGCGTCACCAGCTGGCCAGTTTGAGGAGCCAAACTCTGTTGCTGACATTGCCGAGGCAGTGCGTCAGATGTTCACCAACCCAGTCTCTCCCAAAGTTGAGGATGATGAGATCCAGTTGGATGAGAATGATGGTGGTGACCTTGCTGTAGACACAAAGATGTCCAAGGAGCCATATGGAGCTTTCTTCACTCTTTTTCCTCTTTTACTCTCATTTTGCTAAGCATTGGGGACAATGTTTATCTTTATTCGGGGGGAGGGAGGGGAGGGGAGGGGGAGGGGGAGTGGAGTTTATTTGATCTTATTTGGTATATTCTGAGACAATTGGCCTGTAATAACTTGTTATTATTTTCTTTCTCTTTCGTATTCTGTACATATTCTCTTTTTTTATCATTATGTATATTCAGTAGTTTTTGTTTAATTAGCTTCTTTATTTTTGGTTCTATTATTATTTCGTAGTTTGAGTTAGTAGCTTCTTTGTTTGTTTTAGTAGTTTCTTTTTATGTTTTAGTAGACAATAAGCCTTTGATGTTCTTAATGCCACGGTTCTTTTCAAAGATAGTTGTTGTATGAACCGGGTGACTCATCCCAACGATGGATGGCATGCCAACCTTCTTAAGGGAGTTAGTCCATTTTTTGTGTTTAGGAAATAATAATAGTAGTAATGAATAAAAAAAACTAATTAAGTCATGCTCGAAGAGTCAAACATGCTTCATTTGGTACCAACATACTTAACTATGTGAGAAACATGGTTTTTGAAAGAAATAGCTCTAGTTAGTGACTTTGTGACTCTTGTGTTGACTTTGGAAACCATCGAGCGGTTTAATTGAACTATAGTGATTTTCAATCTTAAATGTGGTCGTTGTGGGCCCTCGACTCAATCCTCTTTAACAATCCAGTTGTCTGAGGGGTGAGATACTTTGTTGCTAGTCCATGTACCCGTGCGAAAGGTGTAGAACTTGCCCCGAATGTGTTTCAAGGGAAAATCCTATGTGTTGCTCTCCTTGAAAAGTGATTGTAGGCTTTCCTTGGCCCGTTTGAATTATCTATTGCCTACCAACGTTGTTATACCCAGTCAACCCATTTGAGCCTCGAGCCTTTCTTATTTGATAACCATGTTATAAGTTTTTACCCATTTTGTCGTGACCCTCTCTTGGCACCTGAGCTTTCCTTAACACTCTTGTGAAATAATTATCTAAAAAGGTAAGTTTGGGGGAGAGACGAGGAAATTGAAAAAGATATCAAGGCACAAAAAGAGAAAAGCAATGATGAGAAGGAAAGGCAAGAAAAGAAAAGAACAAAAAGGAAAATGCAAAAAAGTGAATAAGTGGAAGGTTTGAAGGGATTCAAAGAGAGGTAATGATCCCAAACATGGAGAAATCAAAGAGGGAGAAAATGAATGCAATGATCAAGAAAGAGTGATGTTATATCTCTCTAGTTCCCCAAGGAAAAGAAAGTGCCTCAAAGAATAAGAGAATTAAAAAAATGGATTGCTTAAGGAAAGGTGTAACCACTCAATCATATTGTATCCAACCCTAATCCAAAAACCTTCATTTCATCCCGAAAGAAGTCCTATTTGATCTCGAGCCGAGTGAGCTTACATTAGTGGCGATCTACATGAGGGGCAAGCCTATGGTACTTGAATTTGTATTTGTGACATTCTCTTGAGAGAGATGAGTTAACCTCTCATAAATCTTGGATTGAGTGCTAAAATTCTTAAGTGAGCCAGGCAACCGGAAAGTAGAGGAGGAAGACTTTGGAATCCACCATGACCTACATGATAGATAAAGAGTTCTTGATGAGTAAAGTCAACTTTTGATGCTCAAATGTCACTCTAGAACTATATGTGCACAAATATTTAACTTGTCGCCTTGTTGATAATACATAAGTAGTGTGGGTAATTGTTGGTCCCACCTGATGTGTGGATGGCTCAGCTTCGACTCGCTGAAATAACCCTTAACTTTTGGGGTGGGAACTAACTGAAATAACCCTTAAGTTTAAGGGAGTTGATAAGTGGGGATTTTGACTACTTATTAGCGCCTTTTAACTTTTGTTTTAGTCTAAAAATATTGAATTATGTTCCTGGAACTAATGCAATTGTGCAAAATTGTAGGAATGCTAAAAGTTGGGCTCCCGAGATAAAATCTGACTAAAAAAGGAGCAGTCTAAGCATAAGTCAATAAAAGGGAATTGAAGCACAAAATGTGCGAGCCGCAGAATTTCATCTGCGGCCGCAGCCAAAGAAGGAAAAATCTGCAGACAATTGTGCAAATTACGGACCGCACATGAATTGTGCGGCCGCAAAAGCTGGGCTAGGAGTCAAGATCAGAGAGTATGCAAATTACCAAGTCTAGAACCTTAGTGCATTGCGGACCGCACAATACTTCTGCGGCCGCAACCTTAACATTGCGGACCGCAAAAGAGTGTCTTGCGGCCGCAGTTCTAAATCTGCGGACTGCAGAAAAGTTGCTTCGCGGCCGCAGTTCAGAATTGTGCGGCCGAAGAACTCCAGCTCCTGTCAGATGAAGAAATCTGCAAGCCGCACATGGATTTGTGCGGCCGCAACACCTCTCGAAGGGTATTTTTGTCCGAGATTTTTAGCCTTGTATAAATAAACGAGTTTCACAAAATTAGGGCAAGTTTGAACATCAGCAATTATTGTAGCCGTTTTTCTTTGCCATTTTTGGAAGTTTACTTTGCTTTGGTGTATTTTACAATAGATTTAATCATTTTAAGCTTTCATTATGAGTTTAATTAGTCTTTCTTCTTCATTTTCTTCAAACACAAGTATGAGCAGCTAGATTTTTACTAGGGTTGTGACCCAACCCTAGTGTGTAAACCTTATGGGTATTTAATTTAGTGCTTGTTTATGATTGGGTATTTATTATTTAGCTTAGTTCATGCTTTAATTTGAGGAATTAATGGTTGCAAACATTAGTTCATGCCTATTTGACTTAGTCTCTTCTTGAGAAAGAGGGACCTAGTCTAGGATACCTGGCTAATAGGAATGGGGTCAATTGAGAGATTGATTTACCCAATAAAAGGGTTTAACCTAGAGATAGTAATAACCCGACTTGAGCTTTTATCAACTGTTTGTGTGATACCCATTTGGTCTTGAGAAAGCCAAATTGGGCAAAACTACTCTCTGACCGAGAGGTATTGAGTGGGTAATTTAGAGTTGATAGCTATAATACACCCCAGTCAACAGAACAAGTATTAAAATCTTTATCACATTAGGCAAACACCTAGGTAATGGTCACAGCCCTAGGCTTTTTATCAATTTGGAAAAACCCCAAATATAATTATCTCTAGTCTTATTTCTTTATTTTGCAATCAATAGAGTAAAATTAGAAATATAAAACCAATATTTTTGTTGAAGTGAAATCTCGATAATTCAATCACGCACATTGAAATATATATACACCTAACTCCCATCTTAACTCCCTGTGGATTTGACCCCGACTCTTAGTTGGGTTTCTATAATTACAAACGACCGTTTCATACCTCTTTTGAGGTGTGCATGCAGACGGGATCATATATCCATACTTGATCTATGTCATTTGATTATATTGGTATTCATGATCAAAGAAGGTTTAGTTATGATAAATGTAACAAAAATTGATTGATGGACGAGATTATTCGGAGGTACTTTGGTTTATAATAGCAAATATGTTTGGGCTCATAAGGTGACATTACAATTATAAAGTTGTATGTACACACACACACACACACACACACACATATATATATATATATATATATATATATATATATATATATGTGTGTGTGTGTGTGTGTGTGTGTGTGTGTGTGTGTGTGTGTGTGTGTACATATATACATATACATATATTGGTTGCTATCGTTAAAAGGTTGACCCAAATTAAAAGTGATCTGCTAATGTTTAAAGTTAAATGGGTCTACAAGGCACCTTCTAAATAATGGGGTTTTATGTGTAGATAACCGGATGTAACTTCTAATTTAATGATGGGCTAAGTTAGAATTACATAAACATGTGCAACTATAAATGGATTATGGAAGACCACTAACCGCAAAGACAACAAGTTATGGGTTCAGGTACGCTTCTGCATCTAGTTTTACGTTCTTAATGATTTGACATGATAGTTCTTGGATAAAGAATGACGATGTTTATCTTTAAAGTAATTTGGTTCTAACACTTCTTCCACCTTTACGCCAGCCACTTTTTCCTCCGCCATGCACGCCGCCGCCGAAATTACGCTCTCCGTAATGCCACTTCAACCATCACCATTCACTACTAAAAATTCGGGAAAATCCGTCCACAAAAACTAACCAAAGTTGGTCGGTAATGGACAATAATCGTCCAAAACGTAACTATTTTCGTGTCGACGGTATTTTGAAGGTCGGAAGGTCATTTCGACCAAAGTTGGTCGGACATTACCCATCGATATTGGTCGGTATGCTCTACACGATCATCTGACAATGTATTTGGCTTACCGATCAAAACTGGTCGGAATATTATTTTATTAATTTAATTTTACCGACCAAACTTGGTCGGTGTATTAAGTTTATTAATTTTTCCTACCGATCAATTTTGGTCGGTATTGAAAAATATATTTTTTGCATAAATTATTAAAATTTAAAAAACATCGACCAACTTTGGTTGGTACTGTAAAATATATTTTATTTTAAATAATTAAAATGTAAAAATACCGACCAAAATTGGTCGGTAAACTGGTCTGGGCAGGCAGCAAACCGACCAAAGATGGTCGGTAATGTTGAATTCTGGGAATTCATTGTACACTAACCGACCAACATTTGTCGGTAATGTGCAATTTAACCTTTTTGTATTAGTAACCGACCAAGGTTTGTCGATTTTCTGGTTTTAATTTTGGCAGAATATACCTGGTTTGGTAGCTACACCACCTGCTAAATACCAATACCCCCAATTCAAATCTAATAACCACCAATTCACCACAAATTCAATCAAAATCCCAACAACAACAACAACAACAACAACCAAACATCCAATTAATACTTTAAAACTAACAAATTAAAGTTCAATTGAATATCACAATCCAAAAACCAGCAAATACTAATTACAACAAGTTCAAAATTGTTCAATCTAATCCAAAACTGGTTCTATTAGTCTAGTTCAAAGTATATCAAAATAATTATCCAGGGGTATTTTCTACAACATCATCATCACCGTCTGATGAAATTTTATCTACAAGACGGTATAGAAAACGGTCTTGTGGAGGACGGGAAGAACGATCACGGGGAGGACGTGATTTGTAGAATCATGATTTGTATTCTCCACCGACCTACTACTTTCACCAAAAATCATGTTATGAAATATTCCACGGTTACCATCGATCTCTTCATGATTAGTCTACACAAAGTAATTCTCTATAAACCCTTCCTATACAGATGGAGCTTAACTTCCTCCGATTTTTTAAACTTCACACAATCGCACGTGACACAAGGGCACCTAATTACTCCTTCAATTTAGTATGGTGAAAGTGACATTGCATGTCTAATAAAGTCATCAACCCCTTCTACAAAATCCTCCCGCAATCCCCGCCGATTAGGATAATTCCTATTGTACATCCAAGTACGATGTTCCATCTATATAAATAAAAAAGAATAAATTAATTTATTCTACAATTATAAATTAATTAATTCTTTTTTAGTTAATTAAGATAATTGATTTTTTCTAATTACACCAAAATTAAATTATAGTAAATATAATTAATTATAAACTATAAGTTCAATTCATATCCTAAGAATTTAAACATAAACTAAAAGTTCAATTTATATCCTAAACAATGGTGGATCCAGGATTTTAAAATTATGGGTGCTCGCTGATAAAGACTCCAAAAGAAGAGGAAAAATGAATTTACTTATGGGTGCTAACTCAATATTTATCTAAATATTTGTACAATTGCCTATGTAATTTACTAAATATGGTCAAAGTTAATGGGTGCTTAAGCACCCACAAGTGCCCACGTGCATCCGCCACCGATCCTAACTTAAGCACCCACAAGTGCCCACGTGCATCCGCCACCGATCCTAAAAGTTCAATTCATATCCAAAAAGTTCAATTCATATCCTAAAAGTTCAACCCACACCCTAAAAGTTCAATTCACAAGAACAAATCCTAAAAACTCAATTCAATTCATATCCTAAGAGTTTAAACATAAACTAAAAGTTTCATTTATATTCTAAAAGTTCAATTCATATCCTAAAAGTTCAACCCATACTCTAAAAGTTCAATTCACAAGAACAAATCCTAAAAGCTCAATTCAATTCAAAGTTAATAATTCATTTCTAACGAAACTATTCAAAATAATATAAACTTAAACATTCAATTTACACCATATGTAACTAATTCAATTAAAACAAGACCTAAATCCTAGATTTCAATAAAATGCAAAGTTAAACAATCAATTGAAACACTAATTAACTAATTTATAACTAATTAAAAAATATTAAATTTATACACAAAAGAAATAAGTTGTAATTCAAACCTAAAATTTTTAGGATGTGGAGAAGGAGGGGCGGCAGCTGGGCAATGGCTAGCAGCGGCGACGGCGACGGCGACGGCGGGGGAGTGGCGACGCGGGGCAGTGGCTACGTGGGGTGGGGAATGGGATTTGTGTAAGGGAAGGGTATTGAGTTTTGGAGAAGAGAGGTAAGAGAAATGAGGGGGAATCCCGTATTTTCGGATCTAATATTAGAATTACCGACCAAAGTTGGTCGGTAATTTTGGTCGGTACATTCCGTTGACCGTTTGACTATTAACCGACAAACTTTGGTCGGTTATTTTTTTAAAAAAAACTAAATTTCGTTTGTGTGTTTTTATTTCTTAAAATATTATAAACTATAAAAAAATTATTATAAACTATAAAAAAATTATTATAAACTATAAGCATTTATTTTATTCATATATACAATTATTATAAATAATTATAAACTATAAGCATAATCTTTCTAAATAATTATATTAACTAATTACTTCTAATAAATTATAATAGCATCTATCTAAGTAAATTTTCTAAGTTATAATTAAGTATATGAGTAATTTCATACACACACACATACACTATATTGTAATTGATGATCAATCGCATACATTACTACGTACGAAACATTTATCAATTGATAAACCAATATTATTCTATTTTAAATATGTTTAGTCATTAATTTGACCTATTAACTCGTTTATTTAATGCTAATAACTTCTTTCGTTTCTTTAATTTGTAATCCATATATATATATATACATGTCAAAGATGTTTAGTTTTAATTGTCACGACCCAAAAATTCCACCGCAGGCATCGTGATGGAACTGTAAGACTAAGTAAGCCGATTATAAACATAATTAAAGCCTTTTTTTAAAATATTTAATTTAATACAACCTCCCAAAACTGGTAGTACTGAGTCACGAACTCTAACTGAATGTATGGAATTATCTCGAGGATCCAATATACAGTGCTGATCGAATAAGAAATTAACAGTACAATAAAATGGAAAGACTCTAAGGGACTGCAATAACCAAGCAGTTCTACCTTGAATCCTTGCGATCATACTCTAATCTCTGTCCGAATCCGATATCTTCAATACCTGACTCTGCACAAAAATATGCAAAAGTGTAGTATGAGAACACCACGGTCGGTACCCAGTAAGTATCAAGACTAATCTCAGTAGAGTAGTGACGAGGTACAGTCAAGGCACTCACTAGTCAAATAATCTGTGCAATATAGCATACAGAAATAATAGAAAATAAATAGCAGTGATAGCAACACCAATCAACTAGCGATTTAAATAGTAAGGCAACAGGAACACCATAAATATTACTCAAACGAATAATAAATATAGGTACAACCAATTAATCAAGTCCTTCAAAATATACATCTTTTATCTATAAGTTTTTCAATAAAAGTCTCTAGAATATAATTATTTTCAATAAATATCTTTCGAATATAATTCTTTCAAATAAATATCTTCCGAATATAATTCTTTCAAGTACATATCTGTCAAATATAATTCTTTCAAGTAAATATCTTTCAAATATAATTCTTTCAAGTAAATATCTTTTAAATATACTTCTTTCAAGTAAATATCTTTATAATATAATTCTTTCAAATAAATATCTTTCTAATATAATTCTTTCAAATAA